>WNWK01004442.1:71532-107275 GCA_009830355.1 Cherax destructor | reverse complement strand
TTGGATTGTTCTCTGGTTATTAGACCCTTCTATATTGTTTTTCATATTGGTGCCTCTTATTTATGGATTTAAGGATGCTGGGTGTTAGCCAGGGATTGTTAAGTCTCTTAGCTGTGATCTGTTTAGTTTTTTCGGGCAATGTCTGTTATAGAGGTTATGTGTTTTTTAAGAAAGTTCTTGATGCATTCATTAGTATCTGAATGTGTTTCCAATTCATTAAGCCAGTCAATGTTCGTCATAGCTGATATAAAATTATTAACAGCAGACTCATTATGTAGTCTGAAGGTAACTTTTGCAATTTCTTGGGGCAGAATGCCTAGGTTAGTTATGAGAAAGGTAGGGTAGTGGTCTGTGGTGTTTTCTGTGATTATGCCTGATTTTAGAGGAGATATTGTGTTAGTCCAGATGTGGTCTAGTAACGAGGTACTATTATCGGAGATTCTTGTAGGTTTTGATATTGTTGGTAGTAATAAGCAGTTGCTCATAGTGTTTGTGAATTCAGTTACCTGCGGGTCTTGGTCATGTAGGAGATTTATGTTGAAATCTCCTGTGAGCAGCAAATGATCTTTGTTAAGGCGTGAATCGATTATCAGGTTTCCTAGTTTTTCACTAAAGTGGCGGATGTTTGACTGTGGTAATCTGTAGATGTTTATCACTGTGAGGGGTTTTTGCAGGTCTTTTGATTTAAATTTAGCTATAATATATTCTCCATGTTCATCCCTTGTACAAGAATTTTCGATACATTCGAGTTGATCTGTATAATATATTGCTGTTCCACCCCCTCGCTGGTCTGTCCTACAGTTGTGAATGGCTGTGTAACCTGGGATGGCATAGACACCTGTAGTATCAGGCTTTAGCCAGGTCTCAGTGAGTGTGATGATTGACATATTGGACTGTAGGGATTGGAGTAGTGGTGTGAGGTCATCATAATGTTTGCTCAAAGATCTAACATTGTAATTGAAGATAGTTAAGTTATTGTTGGCTCTGAGTAATGTCTTTGCTTGATCAGCTGTGTAATAGTTACAATTGCTGTTGGAGTCATGTAAGTCATTTAATAATAGGTTGATATCAGGATCAATGCCTGTAATCATAGGATTTAGTGTGATTCTATGATTACAGAGTGGTTAGGTTAAAATACACTTAACCCATCGGTGATATTTATGCATCGGCGATTTCACCCAATTTACACCCTATTTTTGGCCCATTCCACTGTTCCAGTCTACCAAACTCATAGCTATTTGGCTAGTATTCCTTCTATTCTGTTGATTGAGTACAAGAAACTGCCCATTCACCTATTTCAACTACCCAATAAAGTGATCAGAAATTGATAATTTGGCCAATTTCACACAAATTTCAAAAGATGCCAATTTCAAAATAGGGTCCAGAATAAAGAATGCAGACATTCCTGACACTAAAATAGCATTTTCTCTGTTCATTAGTCACATCTCCAGGCCCCTCTTATATTACTCTTGCTTTCCATTTTGAATTTTTATTCACACAAAAAATAGAAGATTTACTGTTATGCAGTCTACTGCATTAATGTAATAATTATATAACTAATGTTAAACCCATTTGTGACCGTGTATTAGACCGGCCAGTTGGACACGTATTGAACATCGGCAAAAATCAAACATTTCCGCTATGTTGAGCTCAATTTCAAGGTATTTTTTTTTGGTAATATATCTTCCATTCTATCAAATGAGACCAAAAACAATGAGAATACAACCATAAAAACTATACGAAAATACACCACAAAGTCGCTGTTTTACACCAAGGTTGCAGTATTTTCTCATGCACTGCCTGCTGCAGGATTTTTTTATATAGTGCACACTTACCACAGACCTATTTTCTCATATGTAGGCCCAAATTTACCGGTATTAGCTCATCTGAGTGAGCTGAGCTCATGGCGACCAACAGTGGCTTCAAAGCCACTTTTATGGGCAGTGTATGGTGTATGTGCTTTACACAATGAGAAGCATTTCTTTTATTCGTTGGAACCATGGCTAGGGCTAAAAGTAAGCAGGTTATAACAATAAATGGAGAAAAGGAAATTGGAATGACTCTTGCAGCAAGTAGTGCCACCAAACAGTAGCAGCAGGTTGGTGTGGCAACCCCAGAAATTTAAAATTATGCTAGCTAAAATTAGAACCAGATTACTGATGGAACCGGATTATTGATTGCCAGATTAGTGATGGCCGACCTGTATATGAAAAAGGGAAATGCAATACAAATCCATTATTAAATGAGGTGAAAATGTAAGACAATTACCTCCCACTCCCCCCCCTCTCTCTCTCTCTCTTTTTTTTTCTCTCTCTCTCTGGATTTGGATCAAGAGTTGCTCAGTCCTTGATTATGCTCTTTATTGAGAAGACTGCTCATTTTTAGTTCATATTTATGAGCTATCATGCATGTCATAAAAGGTGATTAAAATGCTGGAAGCAAGGGGCTAGTAACCCCCTTCTCCTGTATAATTTACCAAATGTAAAAAGAAAAACTTTTGTTTCCTTTTTTTCGGGTTACCCTGCTTCAGTGGGAGCGTGTTTAAAAAACAAAAACATTTATGGGTTAAACCATAAATAACACAATATCTGGATACTGTAACTCCTGGATAACTGATGTATGTACACAGAAGAGTGAAATAAGCTGCTAACTTATTCACCTTAGGCAAATACAAATGCACCTGTGAACATACAATGTAATTTAATTTTTCATGTGCCTGCTTTTTAACCCTTTGACTGTCGGAGGCCCCATTCTGAAACTGTCATTCTATGTCGGAAAATTTTGGAAAAAATATAAATTATTTTTTCTTATGAAATGATAGAGAATCTTTTCCCGATGGTAATGACACCAAAAGTATGAAATTTGATTGAAAACTTAGGGAATTACGCTCTCGCAAAGTTAGCGATGTCAGTGATATATACGCATCGGCGATTTCGCCGACTTTGAGCCCTATTTTCGGCCAATTCCATTGGGACAGTCGACCAAACTCATAGCTATTTCTTTAGAACTCCATTTGTTCTATCGATTGAGTACAAGAAATCACCAATTTACCGAATTCAACTACCCAATAAAGTGGTCAGAAAATGGCAATTTTGCCAATTTCATGCAAAATAAAAAAGATGTCAGTTTCAAAATAGGGTCCAGAATAAACAATGCAGACATCCCTAGCACTAAAATAAGATGTTATCTGTTCATTAGTCACATCTTTAGGCCCCTCTTACATTACTCTTGCTTTCTATTTTGATTTTTTATTCACAAAAAAATAGAAGATTTATTGTTATGTAGACTATTGCATTATTGTAAAAATTGTATAAATAATATCTGTGCACTTGTGAAAGAATATTAGACTCACCAGTTGATGTGTATTGGACGCGTGGTGTGATTTGTTTACTTTTGAACATTGGCAAAAATCGAACATTTCCGATACTTTGAGCTAAATTTCAAGATCATTTACATCATGAAACTAATCAAAATCATCTCTATTCCTGTAATATGTTTTCCATTCTATCAAATGAGACCATGAAAAAGAGAATACAACCATAAATACTATACGAAAATACACCTCAAAGTCGGCGTTTTAATCCAAAAACACGGTCGGAGTTTTATTTTTCTCATTATGTACTGCTTGCTGCAGGATTTTTTTTATACTGCGCACACTGACCACACAGACCCATTCTCTCACATGTGGGCCTACCAGCTTTCTCCTGCTTGATTTGAGGCCGCTAGAATTTAGGCGTATAAATACGTCCGAAACATTGGCTTATAAGACGTATATATACGTCCGAAACAGTCAAAGGGTTAACCCATTAACTGTCCAAACGTAGATCTACGTTATTACCGCTAGCGCTCCAAACATAGATCTATGTTTTATTTTTCCTGCCTCCAAATTTGGCACGATTGGCCTGAGATGCCTGGTCAGCATAGAATGGGTCTTAACCCTTTGGGGGTCCAAGGGGGTCTCTGAAACTCGTTCTCAGGGTCCACGAATTTAAAAAAAAAAATTATTTTTTCTTATGGAATGATAGTGAATCTTTTTCCGATCATAACGCCACAAAAATTATGAAATTTGATCGAAAACTAACGGAATTATGCTTTCGCGAAGTTAGCGGTAGCCATGACACTTACGCATCCGCGATTTCGCCCACTTTGAGCCCTATTTTCGGCACATTCCAATGTTTCAGTCTACTAAAATTATAGCTATTTCGCTAGAACTCCATTTTTTCTATCGATTGCGTACAAGAAACTGCCTATTTACCAATTTCAACTACCCAAAATAGTGGTCAGAAAATTACAATTTGGCCAATTTCACACAAATTTCAAACGATGCCAATTTCAAAATAGGATCCATAATAAACAAGACAGACATTCCTGGCACTAAAATAACATCTTCTCTGTTCATTAGTTACGTCTCCAGGTCCCTCTTACATTACTTTTGCTTTCCATTTTGAATTTTTATTCTCACAAAAAAATAGAAGATTTATTGTTATGTATACAACTGCATCATTGTAAAAATGGTATAAATAATATCAGAGCACTTGTGCATGAATATTAGACTCGCCAGTTGATGTGTATTGGACGCATGGTGTGATTTGTTTACTCTTGAACATCGTCAAAAATCGAACATTTTCGCTACTTTGAGCTCAATTTCAAGGTACTTGTTATTGTCAAACCAATCAAAATCATCTCTATTTCTGTAATATATCTTCCATTCTTTCAAATGAGAACAAGAAAACGAGAATACAACAATAAATACCATACGAAAATAGACTGCAAAGTCGCTGTTTTAAACCAAAAACACGGTCAGAGTTTTTTTTTCCTCATTATGCACTGTGTGGTGCAGGAATTTTTTTATACTGCGCACACTGATCGCACAGACCCATTCTATCACATCTAGGCCTAACAGCCTGTTTCTGCTTGATTTGAGGGCGCTAGAATTTAGGCGTACTAGTACGTCAATAACCCCAGTGCGTAAGACGTACTAGTACGACCAAAACCCCGAAAGGGTTAATACTCGGTCTGTGCAGTATTAAACAAATCTGGGACCACTTAGTACAGTGGACCCCCGAGTATCGGCCGTAATCCGTTCCAGGAGCTAGGCCTCAACTCGAACTGGCCGAAAGTCGAACTAATATTTCCCATAAGAAATAGTTTTTTTTTTTTTTCAACAAGTCAGCCGTCTCCCACTGAGGCAGAGTGACCCAAAAAGAAAGAAAATCCCCAAAAAGAAAATACTTTCATCATCATTCAACACTTTCACCACACTCATACATAATCACTGTCTTTGCAGAGGCGCTCAGATATGACAGCTAAGAATAGTCCCTCCCAGCTGTAACTATCCCAGACCCCTCCTTCAAAGTGCAGGCATTGTACTTCCCATTTCCAGGACTCAAGTCCAACTAAATCAATTAACTGGTTTCCCTGAATCCCTTCACAAAATGTTACCCTGCTCACACTCCAACAGATCGTCATGTCCCAAAAACCATTCGTCTCCATTCACTATCTAACACGCTCACACATTCTTGCTGGAAGTCCAAGCCCCTCGCCCACAAAACCTCCCTTACCCCCTCCCTCCAACCTTTTCTAGGACGACTCCTACCCCGCCTTCCTTCCCCTACAGATTTATACGCTCTCCAAGTCATTCTACTTTGATCCATTCACTCTAAATGACCAAACAACCTCAACAACCCCTCTTCAGCCCTCTGACAAATACTTTTAGTAACTCCACACCTTCTCCTAATTTCCACATTCCGAATTTTCTGCATAATATTTACACCACACATTGCCCTTAGACAGGACATCTCCACTGCCTCCAGCCTCCTCCTCGCTGCAGTATTTGCAACCCATGCTTCACACCCATATAAGAGTGTTGGTACCACTATACTTTCGAACATTCCCTTTTTTGCCTCCATGGATAACGTTTTTTGTCTCCACAGATACCTCAACGCACCACTCACCTTTTTTCCTTCATGCAAGTCTATTGTTAACCTCATCCTTCATAAACCCTTCCGCTGACACGTCAACTCCCAAATATCTGAAAACATTTACTTCTTCCATAATACCTCTCTCCAATGTGATATCCAATTTTTCTTTATTTAAATCGTTTGATACCCTCATCACCTTACTCTTATCTATGTTCACTTTCAACTTTCTACCTTTACACACTCTCCCAAACTCGTCCACTAACCTTTGCAACTTTTCTTTAGAATCTCCCATAATCACAGTATCATCAGCAAAAAGTAACTGTGTCAACTCCCATTTTGCATTTAATTCCTCATAATTTAATCCCACCCCTCTCCCCAACACCCTAGCATTTACTTCTTTTACAACCCCATCTATAAATATATTAAACAACCATGGTGACATTACACATCCCTGTCTAAGACCTACTTTTACCAGGAAGTAATCTCCCTCTCTCCTACACACCCTAACCTGAGCCTCACTATCCCCATAAAAACTCTTTACAGCCTTCAGTAACTTACTACCTATTCTATACACTTGCAACATTTGCCACATTGCTCCCCTATCCACTCTATCATATGCCTTTTCTAAATCCATAAATGCAATAAAAACTTCTCTACCTTTATCTAAATACTGTTCACATATATGCTTCACTGTAAACACTTGATCTACACATCCCCTACCCACTCTAAAGCCTCCTTGTTCATCTGCAATCCTACTCTCTGTCTTAACTCTAATTCTTTCAATAATATCCCTGCCATACACTTTACCTTGTATACTCAGTAAACTTATTCCCCTATAATTTTTACACTCTCTTTTATCCCCCTTCCCTTTATATAAAGGAACTATACATGCTCTCTGCCAATCCCTAGGTACCTTCCCCTCTTTCATACATTTATTAAACAAAAATACCAACCACTCCAACACTATATCCCCCCTGCTTTTAACATTTCTGTCATGATCCCGTCAGTTCCAGCTGCTTTACCCCCTTTCTTTCTACGTAATGCCTCATGCACCTCCCCCACACTCACATCCTGCTCTTCTTCACTCCTAAACGATGTTATACCTCCCTGGCCAGTATATGAAATTACCGCCTCCATTTTTTCATCGACATTTAAAAGTTCCTCAAAATATTCCCGCCATCTACCCAATACCTCCAGCACCCCATCTACTAACTCCCCTACTCAGTTTTTAACTGACAAATCCATTCGTTCCCTAGGCTTTCTTACCTTGTTTATCTCACTTCAAAAAAATTTCTTGTTTTCAGCAAAATTTCTTGACAGAGCCTCTCCCATTCTTTCATCTGCTCTTCTTTTGCACTCTCTCACCACTCTCTTCACCTTTCTTTTACTCTCCATATACTCTGCTCTTCTATAAACACTTCTGTTTTGTAAAAACCTCTCATAAGCTACCTTTTTCTCTTTTATCACATTCTTTACTTCTTCATTCCACCACTCACTCCTCTTTCCTCCTGCACCCACCCTCCTATAGCCACAAACTTCTGCCCCACATTCTAATACTGCATTTTTAAAACTATCCCAACTCTCTTCAACCCCCCCACTACTCATACTTGCACTAGCCCACCTTTCTGCCAATAGTTGTACACGAATGGTATACAATACCGACAATGTGAAATTAAGACACATGTGCAACATCTGGGTATCTTTATAGTAAACGTTTCGCCATCCAGTGGCTTTATCAATACAAAATTCTAGGACATAATATGAAGAGTAGAACTATATACAAAAGATGAGGTAATCAGTCCCTCGGACTTGGAGTTGGTGTGTTCACCACCATAGATCTGGAGAATATGAAGATCAGGCAATGAGGCTTCTCCTTAACCCTTAAACTGTCCACACGTAAATATACGTTCACTCGCGTAGCTGACCGAGTATTTTGAGAAAAAAATAAATTGTTCGTTTTCTTTAAAATGAAGAGTGCATTCTGTTTGTCATTCCCACATTTTGTAATACTACACACACTGAGTGCACAGACCCATTCTCTAATCTCTAGGCAACTCAGGCTTATCATGGCAAGGTTAAAAGCATTTGAAAAAAAACGTAGATCTACGTTCGGTCAGCTACGCGAGTGAACGTATATCTACGTTCACTCGTAGAGAAGCCTCGTAGAGAAGCCTCATTGCCTGATCTTCATATTCTCCAGACCTATGGTGGTGAACACACCAACTCCAAGTCCGAGGGACTGATTACCTCATCTTTTGTATATAGTTCTACTCTTCATATTATGTCCTAGAATTTTGTATTGATAAAGCCACTGGATGGCAAAACGTTTACTATAAAGATACCCAGATGTTGCACATGTGTCTTAATTTCACATTGTCGGTATTGTATACCATTCTTGTACAACTTGTCAGACACTGCAACATCATGGAGTCTTGATTCTGAGGACCTGCACATAACCTTCTTCAAGGATACGACTACTACTAACCCATCTATTTGGGTATGACCTACTTCCACTGGGGAACTCCGCCTACCAGTGACAATGCCTCCGTCTCCTACCTGTCCCTTTAGCTGTCGCCTATTTAAGGAGAAGCCTCATTGCCTGATCTTCATATTCTCCAGACCTATGGTGGTGAACACACCAACTCCAAGTCCGAGGGACTGATTACCTCATCTTTTGTATATAGTTCTACTCTTCAAATTATGTCCTAGAATTTTGTATTGATAAAGCCACTGGATGGCGAAACGTTTACTATAAAGATACCCAGATGTTGCACATGTGTCTTAACTGCCAATAGTTGCTTATATCTCACCCTAACTTCCTCCTCCCTTAGTTTATATACTTTTACCTCTCTCTTACTTGATGTTGCAATTTTCTTTTTGTCCCATCTACCTTTTACTCTAACTGTAGCTACAACCAAATAATGATCCGATATATCTGTTGCCCCTCTATAAACATGTACATCCTGAAGCCTACCCATCAACCTTTTATCCACTATTAATCCGTTTCCACCCAAAAATATTCACAAAAAATTCATTTTTTTAAAGAATAAATACTATAGTTTTACATACAGAAAACAATGAGAAATAAATATAAAGCACTACTTTTAATGGGTAAATGAACATTTAAATCAGTTTTACCTTTATTGAAGACTCTTGTTAGCGTATGAGTGAGGCAGGAGAGTTTGTTTGGAGGCAGGACAAGATTGTCCTTCAACATGATACTAATATCAACTCTATGGCTTATTTATCTAGCACATTTCATCTAATATGACATAATAAACAATATTTATAACACAGAAACATGATATATACTCTAGAATGAATAAAATATGTCATTATGTATGAGAGGACTGGCTGTAGTGTTATTGTTGATGGATTTATAAGGGCCACTGACCATAAGCTGTACATATAGTGGTGGTGGTGGGCAGCAGCAGAAGCCATCACCACTATTCACACTGAAACAATGTACATAATTTATAAATAAGAAATATTTACACTTTAATTTATAAATAAGAAATATTTACACTTTATAAATAAGAAATATTTACACTTGCCTTGGAAGAGATGGTGGCAGAGGGCGGCGTTGGTCTCAGTGCGCCTATATACCTCAAACAACAATGGAGTTAAGTTTTCTGTCGTCATTTTTCTATCGCTTAATCGCTTAACTTACTTGCTACACTGTTAATGCTACACTATATCGCTGGCTGGTGCTATAGCCTTTATCGACTCATGCTGCTTTAGTATCGTACATATCGTAGAATCACTGAATCACTGAAGAAGGCACATTCTCCCCTCTCTCTTCCTCCTCCACTTTGGTACTTTGCTACAATTTCTTTCTTCAATTCTATCGTGTTTGTCATTTTCTTTACAAAAGGGCTGCCACTATGAAGTTTCTTTGGGCCCATGGTGGCTTATTTCACAGTCACAATCAATAAACAAACACTAAACACAATGAATTTATTGTGAAATGTTTGGCTGAGCGCCCCGGGTAATGTTCACTCAATGGTAAACAAAACTAGACTGGCTCACAATGCCTGCGCGGGGAGGCGTGCAAGCGCAGGCAGGCAGACAGGTCTGGTACGCCGGCCGAAACACAGGGAAATTGCCGATAGTTGGGCCAAAATTGGGCCAAAAAAAAGCGACCGAAACACGAGTCAGCCGATACTTGGGGTCCACTGTACCCTGTGGGAGCACCAGTTTAATTGAGCGCCAGCTAGAGCAAACAGCACGGCAAACACCTGGGATTCACTAATGTCATGTCGCTTTAACACTCCCCTTTTAAGAGGAAAGTGATGCTGACCCCAAGTTTTGTGGCTTTGAGGTGGATGTGGCCACAAGTGGTCGAGGAAATATAAAAAACCTCGATAATAACCCATGTGCAACATTTGTGCAACATCCTTTCAATTTTGGTACAACTGGTAGTGTCATCCTGCCAGAATGTCCTATAACCTATGCCTTAAGTAAAAAGAAACAATTCTGGAACATGTAATACGTGTTTGGCAGGCTGGCTGGCCTGCTGGTTGGCCGGCTAGCTGGCCAGCGACTGGCTGGCCAGCGGCTGGCTGGCTGATTGGTTATCTCCATCTGTCTGTCTGTATCTCTGTCTGTCTATCTCTGTCTAAATTACCCAGGGTAACCCAAAAAATCAAGACAAAGTGCTATACTGTACTTGTAGATATAAGGCATAATAAGCATGACTGGCAAGTAATACGCATTTTCACTTGATCAGGAATCAGACATGACGACTCTGCATCCTGTTGGTTCATGAGCCGCTCTCTGAGACAAGAGAGACAAGCAGACAGAAAGACAGGCACACACAGGCAGACAGTAAGACAGACACACACAGGCAGAAAGAAAGTCAAACACACACAGGCAGACAGAAAGACAGACACACACAGGCAGGCAGAAAGACACACACACACACAGGCAGACAGAAAGACACACACACAAAGGCAGACAGAAAGACACACACACACACAGGCAGACCGAAAGACAGATAAGCAGACATAGCTAGACAGACATGTTTATGTGTAACAGTGAAAACAAATAAAGCTGGGGTTCCATGCAGCAGTGCACGATCATCAAGTGTCACTCCACTGCTGCCCTGTCAACAGTTTAGTGACACTTGTCTTAACACTATGCTTCAAGGAGTTTCATAAATACTCCAGTGTGTCTAAAACATTGCTGGGACCTATAATTACTTTGTATATATCCTAGACAATAGTAAATGACCAAGGCAGGTGTAAATGTTCACCTGTCAGTGTGTTTGTGACTATTTGAGTACAATTTCAGTACCTAATAGTATCAGAACAAAGATTGGCTATGAAATCACAAGAACTACTATAAATTGTAATAATCATAACATAAAAATTATATAAAATAATATAAAAACGAGAAAAAAGGTATATCAGCAACACTTCTGCAAGCAGCAGAACTCCACGTTGCCGTCAGGTGAGCATCCAGTGTCAACTTCGCAGTCTTATATTTTGGTAAGTACTGGTCCTAAATTTTTTTTTTTTGGTCTTATTACACACAGAAAATTGCCCTCTTTAATTTAATTTTTTTTTTTTTCAAAATATTCAGAGCGCTGGGCGAGAGAACGTAGATCTACGTTTGGACAGTTAACGGGTTAATAGATAATATAAACAAGGAAAACCCAGACATTATTTTGCACTTCTTATCAAAAATTAACACTCAGTAAAACTATGATGCTCTAATCATGTTATTATGCAAAAATAATGTGCCATATTTAGAATACGTACTTTCTTCCTCACTAGACATACTACTTAGGCAGCACATTCTCACACCACAACTGATAATCGTACAGATTTTAATGTTTTCTGATTATGCCTTGTCACCTTATTGCCCAACTTACCACAATATGTTTTTCTTAATTTGATGATTTGTGGTTAAATACTGGTGATGTCGCCAGTTGGGTTGGGCAAATATTCTGTTAGTGCATTGGATTTGTGAAGGACCTGCCCAGTATGGGCAATTCTTCAATATATTTATAGATGGGGTTGTTCATTATATTTACTGATGGGGTTGTTCAATATAGTTATAGATGGGGTTGTAAGATAAGTGAATACTTGGGTATTCGCAAGAGTTGTGGGATTAAGAGATGAGGAATCTAACACAAAGTGGGAGTTGTCACATTTGCTCTTTGCTGATGACACTGTACTTCTGGGAGATTCTGAAGAGAAGTTGCAGAGGTTGGTGACAAGTTTGGAAGGGTATGTAAAAGAAGGAAATTAAAAGTGAACATAGGAGACAGCAAGGTGATGAGGATAACAAAAAATTTAGGTAATGAAAAATTGGATATCAGATTGGAGCGAGAGAGAATATGGAGGAAGTGGATGTATTCAGATACAAATACTCCCCTACTTACGAACAGGTTTGGTTCCGAGCCTTCGTTCGTAAGGATATTTGTTCCTAAGTCTAAAATATGTACATACGTATACAGTATTGCACAGTAATGTAATATATGTACAGTGGACCCTCGGTTTTCGTTGAAAATTCTTTCCAGAATGCTGTTTGAGTGTCATTACCGAACGAATTTGTTCCCATAAGGACAAATGTAAATTAGATTAGTCCTTTCAGACCCCCCAAAAATACACTTACAAAAGCACTTACGAAAATACACTTACATAATTGTTCGAGTTTGGCGATGAACGAAAACCAAGGGTCCACTGTACATATGAACATCGAGTTTACTAGTATACCCTACTGTACACTAGTAAACATGTGTTATAAATGAAATAAAGCTTATAATGTTTATAATAAAGTTTGTAAATACAGCCTCTCCTCACTTAACGATGGAGTTCCGTTCCTAAGACCTCGTTGCTAATGAATTCGTCGCTAAGTGAGGAGCATACTACATACAGTGGTACCCCGACTTACGATATTAATCCGTCAGAGAGGGCATATTTTAAGGCGAAACAATCGTTACACGAATCAATTTTCCCCATAAGAAATAATGGAAATAAATTTAATCCGTCCAAGACTTCCAAAAGTAGTTAAATAAAATATTTTTTAGAACTTTTTGACATTAAATAATACAGAATTTAATGAATAATACCTAAATACACATGTAAATATTGTACAATAACATGTCACTTACATTTATTGAAGAGTTGTTGATGTGTGGAGGACGGGAGGAGGGGAAAGGATGGAGTATAGTATGCTAGTGTTTGGAAGGGGAATCCCCTGCCATTAACACTGCAGGTACCAAGTTCTTTTCTGGGGTTACTGGCCTTTTTCTTTGAATGCTACACTCCCTGCATGAATGCTACACTCCCTGCATCCTTGCTACACTCCCTGCATCCTTGCTACACTCCCTGCATCCTTGCTACACTCCCTGCATCCCTGCTACACTCCCTGCATCCCTGCTACACTCCCTGCATCTTTGCTACACTCCCTGCATGCCTGCTACACTCCCTGCATGCCTGCTACACTCCCTGCATGCCTGCTACACTCCCTGCATCCTTGCTACACTCCCTGCATCCCTGCTACACTCCCTGCATCCCTGCTACACTCCCTGCATCTTTGCTACACTCCCTGCATGCCTGCTACACTCCCTGCATGCCTGCTACACTCCCTGCATCCCTGCTACACTCCCTGCATCTTTGCTACACTCCCTGCATGCCTGCTACACTCCCTGCATGCCTGCTACACTCCCTGCATGCCTGTTACACTCCCTGCATCCTTGCTACACTCCCTGCATCCCTGCTACACTCCCTGCATCCCTGCTACACTCCCTGCATCTTTGCTACACTCCCTGCATGCCTGCTACACTCCCTGCATGCCTGCTACACTCCCTGCATCCTTGCTACACTCCCTGCATCCCTGCTACACTCCCTGCATCCCTGCTACACTCCCTGCATCTTTGCTATACTCCCTGCATGCCTGCTACACTCCCTGCATGCCTGCTACACTCCCTGCATGCCTGCTACACTCCCTGCATGCCTGCTACACTCCCTGCATCCCTGCTACACTCTCTGCATCTTTGCTACACTCCCTGCATGCCTGCTACACTCCCTGCATGCCTGCTATACTCCCTGCATGCCTGCTACACTCCCTGCATGCCTGCTACACTCCCTGCATAAATGCTACACTCCCTGCATAAATGCTACACTCCCTGTATGAATGCTTCACTCCCTGCACATTCTTTACCACAGGCTTGGCACTAGGAGCTTTCTTGGGGCCCATGGTGGCTTATTTAGCAGTTGCAAGCACTAAAAACAGTGGAATAATGACAATATACTGGTATGAATGCGTGGGTGTGGGTGGGTGGTCGCTCTCACTTGTAAACAATAGCACACTGACGCTCCCTGGAGTGCGCGCTCAGCTGGGCGCCAAGCGGACACGTCCGGTACGAATGTCGTTACACGAAGCAAACATCGTAAATCACAGTCAAATTTTTTACGTTATAAATATCGGTTATCAAAAATAACGTAAAATGATAGCATCGTAAGTCGGGGCACCACTGTATAATGGTAGTGGGTTTGTGTTAACCATCTTTGATATTGTTTTAATGTCACCTTTGTACCATTTACTATAACATTTCTGGTATATTCTTAAATATTTATACTGTAGTGTGCTGTATAATGTAATAAACAGAATAGAGGAAATCAGTTCTAATATACATTATTTTGGTATGCATACTGGTCAGAGAGCCCGTCGTAAGTCCAAGTCATTGGTAAACGAGTACTTCACCAAGTGAGGAGAGGCTGTAACATAAATTTAATAAAACAGACAGTGAGACGTTGGCCTGAATGTCATAACATCTGAAGTCCATGGCACTAATTCAGGCTCCTGACGAGACTCATTACCTTTGTCCACCCTCTTGAAGAAGCAGTCTAGAAATGTCTGGGTGGTGGCCTCCTTCTTCTCTTCATAGATGAGACAGTAGCAGTGAACAGCATCATGGACAGCTGCTGAAACCTTGGTGAACTGTTCCACATTCAGGTCCTGCGATTCAAACAATGAGAGAGATTCTTCAAGCAAACGAAACCCCTCTCCCATCAACTTTGTCTGGTAGCGCTTTGGTTCCGGAACCATTTCCACTTCCTCTTCTTTTTCTTCCTCCTTTCTCTGGATTTCCAGCTCCATGAGGTCTTCATTGATCAGCTCCTCTTGAATCAGCATTAGGCTCAGCAGCACCCGACGTTATTACTGATAGCCAAATCCTAAACAGTTTTTCAAGATCTTCTATCACTTTTCCACGTCTCTTACTGATTATTGTAGACTGCACTGGCACTGAACTTTTCACACGTTCCATAATCTAGTTCTTGTTCTTGAGAATCATGTTAATGGTGGAACAATTCCTGTTGAATGAACGGGCAACGTTCACCATCTTTTCACCCCTCTCTACTTTCTACATTATGTCCGCTTTTGTTTCCATTGTGATGGCCTGGTATACCTGAAGTATACCTGGAGAGGGTTTCAAGGTCAATGCCCCCATGGCACGGTCTGAGACCAGGCCTAGTGGTGGATCAGGGTCTGATCAACCAGGCTGTTACTGATAAATTAGACACACGTGCAACACTTGGGTATCTTTAACCCTTTACCGGGCAGGACCGTGTACAGACGGTCCTAAACACGTGTTTTTGCGCGTGTCATCCTACTCCCCCAGCGCATCTAGGTTCCCATTCTCTATATCTGACCAATCACAAGCCTTCTGTGAGTCGCTCCAGCTAAGTGAGACCGGCATCTGCTCGCTTCCCATTGGTTGAGAGACCAAAATGTAAACACTTCTCGCTTGGCATCACCCAGAGCCGAATTTTTGCTCTTGTTCCACTCATATACACTGTGATTATACTCTCTACAATGTCGGTAAGTACTAATTGTTGTGTCCAGTGTGTAAATGAATAGTTTAGGCATATTTTGAGATATATATCAGGAGTTAGATATGCATAATATGAGTGTACCATGCAATTGAAAAAAGTGCAACAAAAGAGGACCGTGTACAGACGGTCCCGCCCGTCAGGGCCACATTTTAAATTTCAGTAAATAAATATTTATATAAAAATTTCTAGTGCATATATGAATTCTGTAGTGGTCTGGGTGTGTACAGAACATTCTTATTGTCATTCCAGATCAATGAGAAATTGTTCTATTGTGAACCCTTCCAACAGAAGTTCAAATATCTCTGCATTTTGGTGGAAAGTGACTCAGATCCAGAACCAGATGACCTGTTGCCATCTCCAGTGCAGTACCAACGTGCAGAAAGGCCTGATGACAGTGTGAGGTTTGACCAAAATGATAGGTTTGATAAAATGCAAGGTCACTGGCCAGTGCAAGGCAGAATATTTACATGCAATTATTGCAGTAAAACGAAAAATCATGTCACATCCTAATTTTTGTGTGCCGTATGCAAGGTAAATCTATGCATCAAGAAGGAAAGAAATTGCTTCATAGCCTTTCATTGTAGCAATTAGTGATCAAGAATGATTGTTTTTTCTCAGGAAATTCAGGAATATGGGACTTGAAAGTTTTATCCCTTTGCAATGTGTCCATGTTGCTCTTTGGTTCAATTTTATATTTTTTATACCTACAAAATGTTTGGAAACAAGTTCCATTTGTGTTTTTGATATTGTCTATTAGTATAATAAAATAGAAAAATACTTATTTGGTGTTTTATTAACAATTGCAAATTTGCAACATTCAGAATTTGACACCCTTTAACGGTCAGGACCGTCTGTAGACGGTCCTTGAATATTGGCAATTGCGTGAAAAGTTTTTTTTAGAATTTCAATTATATGGTCTCATTATCCTTACATTGAGTTACTCTATCCACTCATATGAAATACATTTGAAATTATCATTTTCCAGGGAGTGCCCGGTAAAGGGTTAATGAGGAAATGTTTCGCCACACAGTGGCTTCATCAGTCCATACAAAGGAGAATGGTGAAGAACAGGAGGAGTTTGAGGTAATAAGTCCCTCAGCCTTGAGTCGATGTAATCAGTCCATCAATCTTGAAAAGAATACATAATAAGTGTGAAGAAGTGGCTTACATACTGTAGGCAGGTGAGGTGCAGCAGTCATAAGTGGTATCACATTTGACAAATGTGGAAATAGGTCATGCCTAAGGGTTAGGCAAGTGAAGAATTCCCTGTATTAAGATCCCAAGATGTTGCTGTGTCAGACAAGAATGTAGATGAATGGTTCAGAGAACCGACAAGTTGATAAATTAGACATACGTGCAACACTTGGGTATCTTTAATGAGGAAACGTTTTACCACACAGTGGCTTCATCAGTCCATACAAAGGAGAATGGTGAAGAACAGGAGGAGTTTGAGGTAATCAGTCCCTCAGCCTTGAGTCAATGTAATCAGTCCATCAATCTTGAAAAGAATCATCTTGGGATCTTAATACTGTACAGGGAATTCTTCACTTGCCTAACCCTTAGGCATGACCCACTTCCACATTTGTCAAATGTGATACTACCTACGACTGCTGCACCTCACCTGCCTTCAGTATGTAAGCCACTTCTTCGCATTTATGCAGTATTCTTTTCAAGATTGATGGACTGATTACATTGACTCAAGGCTGAGGGATTGATTACCTCAAATTCCTCCTGTTCTTCACCATTCTCCTTTGTATGGACTGATGAAGCCACTGTGTGGTGAAATGTTTCCTCATTAAAGACACCCAAGTGTTGCACGTGTGTCTAATTTATCAACTTGTCAGTTCTCTGAACCATTCATCTACAGGCTGTTACTGCTGGACACACATAGACTGATGTACAAACCACAGCTCGGCTGATCAGGTGCTGACTTTAGGTGCCTGTCCAGCACATTCTTGAAGACAGCCAGGGGTCTACTGGTAACCCCCCTTATGTATGCTGGGAGGCAGTTGAACAGTCTTTGGCCTGAGATTTATTGTGTTGTATTTACGTCATGATTTTAGGGGAAAATAAATGTCAGGTTTAAAAATATTATGATCTATTCTTAATAGAAGTTGACTCAATACAGGGGTTCAAAAGTACGTATAAAAGAGCTATTTCACATTATTCAGTCAGAAGTTAAGAGGGCGACTAAAGAGCAGCTAGAGTTTATCAATTATAAATTCAAGGTAGTAAGTTGGTAGTCAGCAACCACCCAGGGAGATACTACTACCGTCCTGCTAAGTGAGTGTAAAACGAAAGCCTGTATTTGTTTTACATGATGGTACGATTGCTGGTGTCTTTTTTCTGTCTCATAAACATGCAAGATTTCAGGTACGTCTTGCTACTTCTACTTACACTTAAGTTACGCTACACATACATGTAGACATTTATGTATACACACTCATCTGAGTTTTCTTTGATTTTATCTTAATAGTTCTTGTTCTTATTGCTTTTCCTTTCATATCCATTGGAAGTGGAATAAGAATCTTTCCCCGTAAGCCATGCATGTTGTAAAAGTCACCTAAAATGCCGGGAACAATGGGCTAGTAACCCCTTTTCCTGTATAGATTTACTAAAAAGAAAAAGAAGAAAACTGTTAAAGTGGGATGTCTGAATGTGCGTGGATGTTGTGCGAATGATAAGAAAGAGATGATTGTAGATGTTATGAATGAAAAGAAGCTGGATGTCCTGGCTTTAAGTGAGACAAAGATGAAGGGGGTAGGAGAGTTTCAGTGGGGAGAAATAAATGGGATTAGGTCAGGGGTTTCAAATAGAGTTAGAGCTAAAGAAGAAGGAGTGGCAATAATGTTGAATAATCAGTTATGGCAGGTAAAGAGGGAATATAAATGTATAAATTCAAGGATTATGTGGAGTAAAATAAAGGTGAAAAGTGGGTTATAGTAAGTGTTTATGCACCTGGAGAAGAGAGAAGTGTAGAGGAGAGAGAGAGATTTTGGGAAATGTTGAGTGAGTGTGTGGGGAGTTTTGAACCAAGTGAGAGAGTAATTGTGGTTGGGGATCTTAATGCTAAAGTGGATAAAAATGTTGTGGAGGGAGTAGTAGGTAAATTTGGGGTGCCAGGGGTAAATGTAAATGGGGAACCATTAATTGAGCTATGTGTAGAAAGAGGTTTGGTAATAAGTAATACATATTTTATGAAAAAGAGGATAAATAAATATACAAGGTATGATATAGCACGTAAGGAAAGTAGTTTGTTAGATTATGTCTTCTTCTTTCTTTCAACATGTCGGCCGTTTCCCACCGAGGCAGGGTGGCCCAAAAGAAAAAACAAAAGTTTCTCCTTTCACATTTAGTAATATATTCAGGAGAAGGGGTTACTAGCCCCTTGCTCCCGGCATTTTAGTCGCCTCTTACGACACGCATGGCTTACGGAGGAAGAATTCTGTTCCACTTCCCCATGGAGATAAGAGGAAATAAGAACAAGAACTAGTAAGAAAATAGAAGAAAACCCAGAGGGGTGTGTATATATATGCTTGTACATGAATGTGTAGTGTGACCTAAGTGTAAGTAGAAGTAGCAAGATGTACCTGAAATCTTGCATGTTTATGAGACAGAAAAAAAGACACCAGCAATCCTACCATCATGTAAAACAATTACAGGCTTTCGTTTTACACTCACTTGGCAGGACGGTAGTACCTCCCTGGGCGGTTGCTGTCTACCAACCTACTACCTAGTAGATTATGTATTAGTGGATAAAAAGTTGATGGGTAGGCTTCAGGATGTATGTACATGTTTATTGAGGGGCAACGGATATATCAGATCATTATATAGTTGTAGCTACAGTTAGAGTAAAAGGTAGATGGGACAAAAAGAAAAAGGCAACAGCAAGTAAGAGAGAAGTAAAAGTGTATAAACTAAGGGAGGAGGAAGTTAGGGTGAGATATAAGCAACTATTGGCAGAAAGGTGGGCTAGTGCAAGTATGAGTAGTGGGGGGGTTGAAGAGAGTTGGGATAGTTTTAAAAATGCAGTATTAGAATGTGGGGCAGAAGATTGTGGCTATAGGAGGGTGGGTGCAGGAGGAAAGAGGAGTGAGTGGTGGAATGAAGAAGTAAAGGGTGTGATAAAAGAGAAAAAGGTAGCTTATGAGAGGATTTTACAAAACAGAAGTGTTAATAGAAGAGCAGAGTATATGGAGAGTAAAAGAAAGGTGAAGAGAGTGGTGAGAGAGTGCAAAAGGAGAACAGATGAAAGAGTGGGAGAGGCTCTGTCAAGAAATTTTGCTGAAAACAAGAACAAATTTTGGAGTGAGATAAACAAGTTAAGAAAGCCTAGGGAACGAATGGATTTGTCAGTTAAAAACAGAGTAGGGGAGTTAGTAGATGGGGAGCTGGAGGTATTGGGTTGATGGCGGGAATATTTTGAGGAACTTTTAAATGTCGATGAAAAAGGGAGGCGGAAATTTCATGTACTGGCCAGGGAGGTACAACATCGTTTAGGAGTGAAGAAGAGCAGGATGTGAGTGTGGGGGAGGTGCGTGAGGCATTACGTAGAATGAAAGGGGGTAAAGCAGCTGGAACTGACGGGATCATGACAGAAATGTTAAAAGCAGGGGGAATATAGTGTTGGAGTGGTTGGTATTTTTGTTTAATAAATGTATGAAAGAGGGGAAGGTACCTAGGGATTGGCAGAGAGCATGTATAGTTCCTTTATATAAAGGGAAGGGGGATAAAAGAGAGTGTAAGAATTATAGGGGAATAAGTTTACTGAGTATACCAGGTAAAGTGTATGGCAGGGTTATTAGTGAAAGAATTAGAGGTAAGACAGAGAGTAGGATTGCAGATTTGCAAGGAGGCTTTAGAGTGGGTAGGGGATGTGTAGATCAAGTATTTACAGTGAAGCATATATGTGAACAGTATTTAGATAAAGGTAGAGAAGTTTTTATTGCATTTATGGATTTAGAAAAGGCATATGATAGAGTGGATAGGGGAGCAATGTAGTAAGTTACTGAAGGCTGTAAAGAGTTTTTATGAGGATAGTGAGGCTCAGGTAAGGGTGTGTAGGAGAGAGGGAGATTACTTCCCGGTAAAAGTAGGTCTTAGACAGGGATGTGTAATGTCACCATGGTTGTTTAATATATTTATAGATGGGGTTGTAAAAGAAGTAAATGCTAGGGTGTTGGGGAGAGGGGTGGGATTAAATTATGGGGAATTAACCCTTTCAGGGTTTCGGTCGTACTAGTACGGCTTACGTCCTGGGGTTATAGACGTACTAGTACGCCTAAATTCTAGCGCCCTCAAATCAAGCAGAAACAGGCTGTTAGGCCTAGATGTGATAGAATGGGTCTGTGCGATCAGTGTGCGCAGTATAAAAAAATTCCTCCACCACAGTGCATAATGAGGAAAAAAAAACTGACCATGTTTTTGGTTTAAAACAGCGACTTTGCAGTCTATTTTCGTATGGTATTTATGCTTGTATTCTCGTTTTCTTAGAATCATTTAATAGAATAGATGATATATTACAGAAATAGAGATAATTATGACTGGTTTCACGATGACAAGTACCTTGAAACTGAGCGCAAATTAGCGAAAATGTTCGATTTTGGCCGATGTTCAAGAGTAAACAAATCACACCATGCGTCCAATACACATCAACTGGAGAGTCTAATATTCTTGCACAAGTGCACTGATATTATTTATACCATTTTTACAATAATGCAGTTGTATACATAACAGTAAATCTTCTATTTTTTGTGAGAATAAAAATTCAAAATGGAAAGCAAAAGTAATGTAAGAGGGGCCTGGAGACGTGACTAATGAACAGAGATGTTATTTTAGTGCCAGGAATGTCTGCCTTGTTTATTATGGACCCTATTTTGAAATTGGCATCATTTGAAATTTGTGTGAAATTGGCCAAATTGCCATTTTCTGACCACTATTTTGGGTAGTTGAAATTGGTAAATAGGCGGTTTTTTGTACTCAATCGATAGAAGAAATGGAGTTCTAGCTGTAATTTTAGTAGACTGAAACATTGGAATTTGCCGAAAATAGGGCTCAAAATGGGCAAAATAGCCGATGTGTAAATGTCATCGATACTGCTAACTTCGCGAAAGCATAATTCTGTTAGTTTTCGATCAAATTTCATAATTTTTGTGGCGTTATAATCGGAAAAAGATTCTCTATACAGTGGTCCCTCGGTTTTCATGCATCTCCAAACTCGAACATTTATGTAAGTGTATTTTCGTAAGTGCTGTTGCAAGTGTATTTTTGGGGGTCTGAAATAGACTAACTTACGTGACATTATTTCTTAAGGAAGTAAATTCGTTCGGTAATGGCACTTGAGCAGCATTCTGGAATGAATTTTCGGCAAAAACCGAGGGATCACTGTAATTTCATAAGAATTTTTTTTTTTTTTTTTTTAAATTCTTGGACCCTGAGAACGAGTTTCGGAGAGGGTCCTTGGACCCCAAAGGGTTAAATGCAAAATGGGAGTTGACACAGTTACTTTTTGCTGATGATACTGTGCTTATGGGAGATTCTAAAGAAAAGTTGCAAAGGTTAGTGGATGAGTTTGGAAGAGTGTGTAAAGGTAGAAAGTTGAAAGTGAACATAGATAAGAGTAAAGTGATGAGGGATTATGGAAGAAGTAAATGTTTTCAGATATTTGGGAGTTGACGTGTCAGCGGATGGGTTTATGAAGGATGAGGTTAACCATAGAATTGATGAAGGAAAAAAGGTGAATGGTGTGTTGAGGTATCTGTGGAGACAAAAAAACGTTATCCATGGAGGCAAAGAAGGGAATGTACGAAAGTATAGTGGTACCAACACTCTTATATGGGTGTGAAGCATGGGTTGCAAATGCTGCAAACTGGAGGCAGTGGAGATGTCCTGTCTAAGGGCAATGTGTGGTGTAAATATTATGCAGAAAATTCGGAATGTGGAAATTAGGAGGTGTGGAGTTACTAAAAGTATTTGTCAGAGGGCTGAAGAGAGGTTGTTGAGGTGGTTTGGTCATTTAGAGAGAATGGATCAAAGTACAGTGGACCCCCGAGTTTCGAAAGGTTCTTACTTCGTAAACTTCGTGTTTCGTAAGCTTTTTACGACTTCGAGAATCGTAAAACCACTCGTGTTTCGTAACGTATTAGACCTGTCCGCCTGCTCCGCGCCTGCGCGGGACGCAGGACGCCGCCAGTGAAGCGTTGTTTACCATTGAGAGAACATTACCTAGCGCGCTCTTTCAAACATTCACACTACATTTGGTGTTTTTTTTGGTGATTTAGTGATTTTTTTTTTTTTTTTTTTTATTAACACATCGGCCGATTCCCACCAAGGCAGGGTGGCCCGAAAAAGAAAAACTTTCATCATCATTCACTCCATCACTGTCTTGCCAGAAGGGTGCTTTACACTACAGTTATAAAACTGCAACATTAACACCCCTCCTTCAGAGTGCCGGCACTGTACTTCCCATCTCCAGAACTCAAGTCCGGCCTGCCGGTTTCCCTGAATCCCTTCATAAATGTTACTTTGCTCACACTCCAACAGCACGTCAAGTATTAAAAACCATATGCCTCCATTCACTCCTATCAAATACGCTCACACATGCTTGCTGGAAGTCCAAGCCCCTCGCACACAAAACTTCCTTTACCCCTCCCTCCAACCTTTCCTAGGCCGACCCCTACCCCGCCTTCCCTCCACTACAGATTTATACACTCGAAGTCACTCTGTCTCGTTCCATTCTCTCTACATGTCCAAACCACCTCAACAACCCTCCTCAGCTCTCTGAACAATCGTTTTGGTAATCCCGCACCTCCTCCTAATTTCCAAACTCCGAATTCTCTGCATTATATTCACACCACACATTGACCTCAGACATGACATCTCCACTGCCTCCAGCCTTCTCCTCGTTGCAACATTCATCACCCATGCTTCACACCCATATAAGAGCGTTGGTATAACTATCTCTCATACATTCCCTCTTTACTTCCATGGACAAGGTTCTTTGTCTCCACAGACTCCGAAGTGCTCCACTCACCCTTTTCCCCTCATCAATTCTATGATTCACCTCATCCTTCATAGACCCATCCGCCGACATGTCCACTCCCAAATATCTGAATACATTCACCTCCTCCATACTCTCTCCCTCCAATCTGATATCCAATCTTTCGTCACCTATTCTTTTGTTATCCTCATCACCTTACTCTTTCCTATATTCACTTTCAATTTTCTTCTTTTACACACCCTACCAAATTCATCCACCAACCTCTGCAGCTTCTCTTCAGAATCTCCCAAAAGCACAGTGTCATCAGCAAAAAGCAACTGTGACAACTCCCACTTTGTATTTGACTCTTTATCTTTTAGCCCAACACCTCTTGCCAAGACCCTCGCATTCACTTCTCTTACAACCCCATCTATAAATATATTGAACAACCACGGTGACATCACACATCCTTGTCTAAGGCCCACTTTTACTGGGAAATAGTCCCCTTCCTCCTACACACTCTAACCTGAGCCTCACTATCCTCATAAAAACTCTTCACTGCTTTCAGTAACCTTCCTCCTATTCCATACACCTGCAACATCTGCCACATTGCCCCCCTATCTACCCTATCATACGCCTTTTCCAAATCCATAAATGCCACAAAAACATCTTTACCCTTATCCAAATACTGTTCACCTATATGTTTCACTGTAAACACTTGGTCTACACACCCAAAACCTTTCCTAAAGCCCCCTTGTTCATCTGCTATCCTGCTTTCTGTTTTACTCTTAATTCTTTCAATAATAACTCTACCATACACTTTACCAGGTACACTCAACAGACTTATTCCCCTATAATTTTTGCACTCTCTTTTGTCCCCTTTGCCTTTATACAAAGGAACAATACACACACTCTGCCAATCCCTAGGTACCTTACCCTCTTCCATACATTTATTAAATAATAGCACCAACCACTCCAAAATTATATCCCCACCTGCTTTCAACATTTCTATCTTTATCCCATCAATCCCAGCTGCCTTACCCCCTTTCATTCTACCCACTGCCTCACGAACTTCCCCTACACCCACAACTGGCTCTTCCACACTCCTACAAGATGTTATTCCTCCTTGCCCTACACACGAAATCACAGCTTCCCTGTCTTCATCAACATTTAACAAATCCTCAAAATATTCTCTCCATCTTCCCGATACCTCTAACTCTCCATTTAATAACTCTCCTCTCCTATTTTTAACTGTCAAATCCATTTGTTCTCTAGGCTTCCTCAACTTATTAATCTCATTCCAAAACTTTTTCTTATTTTCAACAAAATTTGCTGATAACATCTCACCCACTCTCTCATCTGCTCTCTTTTTACATTGCTTCACCACTCTTTTAACCTCTCTTTTCTCTCCATATACTCTTCCTCCTTGCATCACTTCTACTTTGTAAAAACCTCTCATATGCTAACTTTTTCTCCCTTACTACTCTCTTTACATCATCATTCCACCAATCGCTCCTCTTCCCTCCTGCACCCACTCGCCTGTAACCACAAACTTCTGCTGAACACTCTAACACTACATTTTTAAATCTACCCCATACATTTTCGACCCCATTGCCTACACTCTCACTAGCCCATCTATCCTCCAATAGTTGTTTATATCTTACCCTAACTGCCTCCTCTTTTAGTTTATAAACCTTCACCTCTCTTTACTTACTGATTCTATTTTCCTTGTATCCCATCTACCTTTTACTCCCACTGTAGCTATAACTAAAAAGTGATCTGATATATCTGTAGCCCCTCTATAAACATGTACATCCTGAAGTCTACTCAACAGTCTTTTATCTACCAATACATAGTCCAACAAACTACTGTCATTACGCCCTACATCATATCTTGTATACTTATTTATCCTCTTTTTCTTAAAATATGTATTACCTATAACTAAACCCCTTTCTATACAAAGTTCAATCAAAGGGCTCCCATTATCATTTACACCTGGCACCCCAAACTTACCTACTACACCCTCTCTGCATGTTTCTCCCACTTTAGCATTTAGGTCCCCTACCACAATTACTCTCTCATTTGGTTCAAAAGTTCCTATACATTCGCTTAACATCTCCCAAAATCTCTCTCTCTCCTCTACACTCCTCTCTTCTCCAGTTGCATACACGCTTATTATGACCCACTTTTCGCATCCGACCCTTATTTTAATCCACATAATCCTTGAATTTACACATTTATATTCCCTCTTTTCCTTCCATAACTGATCCTTCAACATTATTGCTACCCCTTCCTTAGCTCTAACTCTCTCAGATACTCCTGACTTAATCCCATTTATTTCTCCCCACTGAAACTCGCCTACCCCTTCAGCTTTGTTTCGCTTAGGGCCAGGACATCCAACTTCTTTTCATTCATAACATCGGCAATCATCTCTTTCTTATCATCCGCACTACATCCACGCACATTCAGACAACCCAATTTTATTAAGTTTTTCTTCTTCTCGTTTTTAGTAGATTTGTACAGGAGAAGGGGTTACTAGCCCATTGCTCCCGGCATCTTAGTCGCCTCATACGACACGCATGGCTCACGGAGGAAAGATTCTCTTCCACTTCCCCATGGACAATAGAGAAAATAAAAAGAACAAGAGCTATTAAGAAAAAGAAGAAAAACCTAGATGTTTGTATGTATATATATGCATGTGTATGCCAGTGTAGTGTGACCTAAAGTGTAAGTAGAAGTAGCTAGATATACCTGTTATCCAGCGTGTTTATGAGACAGAAAAAAGACACCAGCAATCCTACCATCATGTAAAACAGTTTCAGGTTTCTGTTTCACAGTCACCTGGCAGGACGGTAGTACCTCCCTGGGTGGTTGCTGTCTACCAACCTACTGTCACTGTGAAATAAGTCACCATGGGTCCAAAGAAGCTTTCTAGTGGCACCCCTGTGGTAAAGAAAGTGAGGAACACCATCGAACTGAAGAAAGAGATTATAGAAAAATATGAGAGTGGCGTACGTCTGAGTGATCTTGCCAGGATGTACAACAAAACCCCTTCTACTATCGGCTCTATCCTGGCAAAGAGAAATGAGATCAAGGAAGCTAATGTTGCAAAAGGGGTTGATATGTTAACGAAAAATAGATCGAAAACAGTGGATGAGGTTGAGAAGTTGTTGTTGGTGTGGATCCATGAAAAACAGAGAGCGGGTGATAGTGTTTCCTTGGCGATAATTTGTGAAAAGGCAAGGAAGTTGCACGCAGATCTTGTCAAGACAATGCCTGCAACCAGTGGTGAGGCAAGTGATTTTAAAGCCAGCAAAGGCTGGTTTGACAGGTTTAAGAAACGTAGTGGCATACACAGTGTTGTGAGGCATGGTGAGGCAGCCAGCTCAGACAAACGTGCAGCTGAAAAATTTGTGCAGGAATTCCAGGGGTTCGTAGAGGCTGAACAATTCCTCCCCCAACAAGTGTTTAACTGTGATGAAACAGGCCTGTTTTGGAAGAAAATGCCCAACAGGACCTACATTACTCAGGAGGAAAAGGCACAGCCAGGACACAAGCCTATGAAAGACAGGCTAACTCTCATGTTTTGTTCTAATGCTAGTGGTGATTTTAAAGTGAAGCCTTTACTGGTGTATCACTATGAAAATCCCAGACCCTTCAAGAATCACAGTGTTAACAAGAAAAATTTGTGTGTGCATTGGAAGGCTAACACCAAGGCATGGGTCACTACGGAGATTTTCAAGGAATGGGTGACTGGAGTGTTTGGCCCTACTGTGAAGAAATACCTCTTGGAAAAGAAATTGCCACTCAAGTGCCTCCTGATACTGGACAATGCTCCTGCTCACCCTCACAACTTGCAAGAGTGTTTGTCTGACAAGTTTAATTTCATCAGAGTGAAGTTCTTGCCTCCTAACACCACTCCTCTCCTCCAGCCCATGGACCAGCAGGTCATTTCCAACTTCAAGAAACTGTACACCAAAGCACTGTTTGAAAAGTGCTTTGAAGTGACCTCGGACACTGAGTTGACCCTAAGAGAGTTCTGGAAAGATCACTTCAACATTGTGCAATGCATACGCCTTATAGGTAAGGCTTGGGAGGAGTGACTTCCAGGACTTTGAACTCTGCTTGGAGACCATTGTGGCCAGGTTGTGTCCAACAGAGGGATTTTGAAGGATTTGAGGCTGACCCTGACCTTGACCCTGACGACCCTGTGCCTGTTGTGGACTCTATTGTGGCATTGGGGAACAACCTGGGGTTGGAGGTGAGTGGTGAGGATGTGGAAGAGTTGGTGGAGGCCCACAGGGTAGAGCTAACAACTGAAGAGCTGCAAGAGCTTCATATGGAACAGCAACAGACCACAGCTGAGGTTATTGCTTCAAAGGAGGAGGATGAGAGACAGAAGAAGGTGCCCTCTTCAGTGCTTAAGGAGATGTGTACAAAGTGGAATGAGTTGCAGACATTTGTTGAAAGACACCACCCTGAGCAAGCTGAAATGAGCCTTCTGTGCAGCCACTTCAGTGACAGAGCCATGTCACACTTCAGGAAAGTGTTGAAGGGTCGCCAGAAACAGAGGACTCTGGACAGCTACTTCACCAGGCAGGGGTCTAGTGACTCTCAAGCTGGTCCTAGTGGCATTAAAAGACCAAGAAGGGAAGTAACCCCAGAGAGGGCTTTGACACCTGAAGTCCTTTTGGAGGGGGATTCCCCTTCCAACCACTAACTCCCTGCCCCTTTCAGCAACTCTACCTTCCAGATGCCTGCAACTCTTCAATAAAGGTAAGTAAATGTATATATATATTTTTTGTTTTTAATTTAGTAGGTGAATATTTGTTTGTGGAACGGATTAATTGTATTTACATTATTTCTTATGGGAAATAATGGTTCGAATTTCGAAAACTTCGTGTTAAGTACTAGCTCCTGGAACGGATTAATTACGATACTCGGGGGTCCACTGTAGAATGACTTGGAAAGCGTATAAATCTGTAGGGGAAGGAAGGCGGGGTAGGGGTCGTCCTAGAAAAGGTTGGAGGGAAGGGGTAAAGGAGGTTTTGTGGGCGAGGGGCTTGGACTTCCAGCAAGCATGTGTGAGCGTGTTAGATAGGAGTGAATGGAGACGAATGGTTTTTGGGACCTGACGAGCTGTTGGAGTGTGAGCAGGGTAACATTTTGTGAAGGGATTCAGGGAAACCAGTTAATTGATTTAGTTGGACTTGAGTCCTGGAAATGGGAAGTACAATGCCTGCACTTTAAAGGAGGGGTCTGGGACAGTGATTATGTATGAGTGTGGTGAAAGTGTTGAATGATGATGAAAGTATTTTCTTTTTGGGGATTTGCTTTCTTTTTGGGTCACCCTGCCTCGGTGGGAGATGGCCGACGTTGAAAAAAAAAAAAATTCAAGTAAGTAATTACAGACACTACCATTCCTTATTTCCCAGAAAACTGGACTCAAATTTTGTACAAATTTTAGCAACATACCTTTTCTATTTCTGGAATTGTTCTGGAGCAATAAATGAGCTTGGTGAGATTTTGTGGGTATGCCCTTAAATAGGAGATGGTTAAAGAAAGCAGTGTGATGGTTTTTCCAGTCCCAGAAGGCATCTCCAGTAAACAGTGGCCCTGGAAATTAAAAGAAAATTTTATCATTAATACAAAATAAAAATACTAATTACTTTAACAATTATAATTACAAGCAAGAGCTTATGTTATACATACCTCACAACATGGTTTTGAATGTTTTATTTGGTTCCATGAAAATTCTAAATGAACCTCCAAAATTTATTTGAAAATTATGCATTATATCACATGTTTTAATCCTCCAGCAATAGTTTTCTGGAAATCCTTCAGTATGTGCTGTAGTTTAAATATCACATTCTGAGGGAGCTGGCATGTGCCTGCCCTTAACCCTTTGAGGGTCGGTCACGTACTAGTACGTCATTGCAGCCAAGGTCGGTCACGTACTTGAACGCGTAAATTCTAGCGCCTTTAAATCGAGCGGGAGAAAGCTGGTAGGCCTACATGTGAGAGAATGGGTCTGCGCGGTGAGTGTGCACAGTAGGAAAAAATCGTGGAGCCAGTGGTGCATTGTGGGAACACCATTTCAGTACCTCTTGTTAACCATGCCTTGCGGTAAGAAACACCTCACTCCTCGGCGAATTGGGACTCTTTTGTTCCCAAGTGACAGTTCAAACACAGATGGAAGTGTCAGTGAAGATGAATTCCAGGGTTTTGGTGAGTTTGTGACCGAAAATAATGAACATAATAGTGGTAATAGTGATGAAAATCCAGACGACCCAAAACCTTCCACCTCCGGTGCTATGGCATCTTGTTCACGTTCAGTTGTACCAGAACGAAGGAGGAAACTCGTATTTTCTTGTGTCCAGGACACAGATGTGAGCAGTGGTGACGATAGTGATAGTGATAGTGAATATGAACTCCAAGCTCTTCAAAACAGTTCCAGTAGAGAGAGTGAAGTGGAATATTCTCCAGTGAAGTGTCAGTATATACGACACTACATGCGCTCTAGTAGCGTGCCATATGCTATTCCAAGGGTAAGGAGTACATCTCGGAGTACATCCCGTGGGCATATAACAGGAAGTGATAGTGAAAATGAAGATGATATAGTTACAATGGGGATGAAAAATGTACATGCATCATCAGATGGTGGTGGTGGTGGTGGCGGTGCCAGCCATCAGGCAACAGCAGCAGCACATGCTGCTACCCAAGCTGCTGAGTCAGCCTCACCCACCTACCCACCACACCAACCTCCACAACCACCTGTCAGTATCCAGTACCCACCAGCAGACCGCACCTGGGACTGGCAGAAAGCTGCCAATTTTGTTCCCAATCCCCATCACTTTGATGAAAGTCAAAGTGGACTATGGCCATCATGAACACTTGGGAACAATGCCACTGAACTGGAATGTTTCCAGTTATTCTTTGACGAACCCCTGATGGAAATTATTGTCGGGGAAAGCAACAGATACTTTGGTTACACCATGGCAAACACGATTCTTTCACCAGGATCACGTCTACACCAGTGGAAGGAGACAACTGTGGCTGAGATGTATCTTTTGTTTGCCACAATAATGCTTATGCCACATGTGTATAAGCACAGTGTCAAATCATACTGGTCGACAGACCGCCTAATTACAACCCCAGCTTTTAGTGAAATAATACCAGTGAATCAATTTGTGCTACTGTTACGTATGCTACACTTCTCAGACAAAACCAGGCCTGACAGAAACGACAAGTTATATAAGATTAGAAATGTGTTTATGTATCTGAAACAGAAATTCAATATGTATTTTTATCCCTTCAGGAAGCTTGTTATTGATGAGTCTTTGATTTTGTTCAAAGGTAGACTGTCGTTCAAGCAGTATATACCAAGCAAGAGGAAACGCTTTGGTATAAAGTTGTTTGTACTTTGTGATTGCTACAGTGGTCTTGTATTGGACATTATTGTGTACACAGGAAGTAATACATTGCAAGATACCAGGAAGTTATTGGGTATCTCTGGTGATGTGGTTAGAACAATGATGGAACCATATCTTGGTAAGAGGTATATATTATATACGTACTGATAACTGGTACACAAGCCCCTCAGTGATTTTTTGCGAGTGAACATGACAAATGTGTGCGGTACAGTGCATGCAAATCGTAAACATATGCCAAGGTTCAACACAGACACTCGTAGAGGTGAGGTGCAGGCGTTTGCTGCCAATGACATCATGGCATTTCGGTGGCATGACAAACGAGATGTCACACTGTTGTCATCAGTTCACCAAAACGAAATGACAGACACTGGGAGGCTGAATAGAGAGACCAATGAATCCATCCTAAAACTTGCAGCTGTGATGGACTACACTCTCAATATGCATTCATTGGACAAATGTGACATGCAGATTGGGTTTGCTGATTGTGTTCGCAAGAGTTATAAGTGGTACATAAAACTCTTTTTTCATCTTGTGGACATTTCCATGCTGAATGCTTATAATGTGTATAAGTTGAAGACAAAAAACAAACCACCATATGGTCAGTTTTGTTTGTCTGTCATCAGACAAATATTATTCAAGTACCAAGTAACAACACCTGCAATAGAACAATGCATGCAAACTGATCAACAACTACCTTCTCGTCTGAGGCATGGTGATCACTTCCTAATACAACTGCCTGCTACTGTTTTGAAGAAAAAGGCTCAGAAGAGGTGTTATGTCTGTGCACATACAAAAAAACGCCCACAGAGACACTTGTTTTATGTGTGAGGAGTGTAAAACACCACTGTGCATGACACCATGTTTCAAAGAGTTCCACAAGCTGCAGAACTTCTAGAAACATGTCCAGTGACTGTATATATGTATATACAGTGGAACCCCGGCTTACGATGTTATCATCTTACGTTATTTTCGGTAACCGATATTTATAACGTAAGAAATTTGTTTGTGACTTACGATGTTTGCTTCGTTTACCGACATTCGTACCGGACCTGTCCGCTTGGCGCCCAGCTGAGCGCGCACTCCAGGGAGCGTCAGTGCTATTGTTTACAAGCGAGAGCGACCACCCACCCACACCCACGCATTCATACCAGTATATTGTCATTATTCCACTGCTGTTTTTAGTGCTTGCAACTGCTAAATAAGCTACCATGGGTCCAAGGAAAGATCCTAGTGCTAAGCCTGTGGCAAAGAGGAACAGAAATATATGTACGATAGAAGTGAAGAAGGAGATAATAGAAAAATATGAAAGTGGAGTGCGTATCAGTGAGCTAGCCAGGCTGTATGGTAAACCCTATTCTACCATCGCTACCATTGTGGATAAGAAATATTCAAGTAAAATCAAGGAAGCTGTTGTTGCAAAAGGTGCATCTGTGATCACAAAACAGAGACCACAAGTGCTGGAAAATGTGGAAAGGTTGTTGTTGGTGTGGATCAACGAGAAACAGTTAGCAGGAGATACTGTTTCGGAGGGAATAATATGTGAAAAAGCAAGGCAGTTGCATGATGATCTCCTTAAGAAAATGCCTGCAACGAGTGCTGAAGTGAGCGAATTTAAAGCCAGCAGAGGCTGGTTTTACAAATTTAAGAATCGAAGTGGCATACATAGTGTTGTGAGGCATGGTGAGGGAGCCAGTTGTGACAAAAGTGCGGCTGAAAAATATGTTCCTGAATTCCAGGAGTACCTAGAGGCTGAACAATTCCTCCCCAACAAGTGTTTAATTGTGATGAAACAGGCCTGTTTTGGAAGAAAATGCCCAACAGGACCTACATTACTCAGGAGGAAAAGGCACAGCCAGGACATAAGCCTATGAAAGACAGGCTAACTTTGATGCTGTGTGCCAATGCCAGTGGTGATTGCAAAGTGAAGCCTTTACTGGTGTATCTTTTTTAAAATCCCGAGTGTTTGGCAGATGCGGTGTCAGCAAGTCTAACTTGTGTGTGATGTGGAAGTCTAACAAAAGGCTTGGGTCACAAAGGACATTTTCTTAGATTGGTTCAATGAAGTGTTTGGCCCCAGTGTGAAGAAATATCTATTGGACAATAATTTGCCACTTAAGTGCCTCCTGATAATGGACAATGCTCCTTGTCATCCTCCAAACTTGGTAGAGAAAATTGTGGAGGAGTTTAAATTCATCAAAGTGAAGTTCTTGCCCCTAATACCACTCCTCTCCTCCAGCCCATGGACCAGCAGGTCATTTCCAACTTTAAAAACTCTATACCAAAGCAATGTTTCAAAAGTGCTTTGATGTGACCCAGACATGAACATAACCCTAAGAGAATTTTGGAAAAACATTTCCATATGCTGCATTGTGTACACCTTATAGGTAAGGCTTGGGAGGGAGTGACTACCAGGACTTTGAACTCTGCCTGGAGAAAATTGTGGCCAGACTGTGTCCTAGAGAGGGATTTTGAAGGTTTTGGGGCTGAGCCTCAGAACCCTGAGCCTGAGCCTGAGCCTGTTTTGGAAGAAATTGTGGAATTGGGCAAGTCTTTGGGGTTAGAGGTGAGTGGTGACGATGTGGAACAGTTGGTGGAGGAGCACAAGGAAGAGCTAACCACTGAAGATCTGCAAGAGCTTCAACAGCAACTGGAACAAGAGAGCAGAGGTCAGGACAATGGTTCAGAGGAGGAGGTGGAGGTGGAACAAAAATGGAAGAATGTGCCTTCTTCAAGGATTAGGAGATCTGTGCCAAATGGAGTGATGTGCAAGCATTTATGGATGAATATCACCCTAACCATGCTGTTGCAGGCCGTGCTGGCAACCTGTACAATGACACAGTGGTGTGTCATTTCAGGGATGTGTTAAAGAATCGCCAGACACAGATCTCCTGGACAAATTTGTTGTTAGAAAGAGGTCTAGTGACTCTCAAGCTGGTCCTAGTGGCATTCAAAGAAAAGGAAGTAACCCCAGAAAAGAACTTACCACCTGCAGTGTTAATGGAAGGGGATTCCCCTTCCAAACACTAGCATACTACTCCACCTTCTCCCCTCCTCCCGTCCTCCACACATCAACAACTCTTCAATAAATGTAAGTGACATGTTATTGTAAAATATTTGCATGTATTTATGTATTCTTTATTCAATTCTGTATTATTTAATGTCCAAAAGTTCTAAAAAATATTTTATTTAACTACTTTTGGAAGTCTTGGACGGATTAAATTTATTTCCATTATTTCTTATGGGGAAAATTGATTCGTTTTACGATTGTTTCGCTTTAAAATATGCCCTCTCTGACGGATTAATATCGTAAGTCGGGGTACCACTGTATATGATAGACAAATAGTAATAAACAACATTTTATATTGTTCGTGTGTGTAAACATTTTTTGTAAAAAATATAATAACAGTGTTTGTGGAGCTATTGTGTAGTATACAAGGAAAGAATATATACCAAATAGTTCTTATATTGGTCTCACAGGTCATAAAAGTTACTTGGAAAAAAAAATAAAAAATAAAAGAAAAAAGTGGAAAAAAACAAAAATAATTACCAGGTGACCGGCAGTCGGCGATGTTGCCGTAAGCGTTTCAATTTCTGTGAACTTCACGCCTCCATATCTCGGTAAGTATTGATTGCAAAATTTTTTTGTTTAGCCTATTAGATTTAGAAAAAAAATCTCTATCATTTCATAAGAAAAAAAAAAATTTTTAAATATTTTTCGACCCTGAGAACGAGTTTGGGAGAGGGCCTCTCGATCCTCAAAGGGTTAAGTCAGCCCCACAGCCCTGCATGCTGGTGTAAACATGTCATTACAGAGTATTTCAAGTTTATATAGAATCATATTTCTACACTTGTTCTGCATAAGGAATCACTTTTCACTACAAGGGCTACATCATATATTTTACACATTTTCATGGGCCAAAAAAATATCAATCTTATAAATGAATGAAAAAATTTAAATGAATAAGTTTTATTTGAATCCTTTTTCTAATCAGCATGATATGATTCAGAAAGATTCAGAAGGATTTGACCCATCTGAAATGATCTCAGGTATGACAAATGATCCTGTCACTCTTAAGTCATACATCACCACCTTAACTGAGGAAAACATGAATCTTCGTACAACACTATCTAAGCATGAAACAAAGTTAGCCCACCTAGAAAGCAAGATCCTAAGCTTTGAGCAGAAGTTTACATCAGCTGGAATGGCTGATTTTGGAAAGACCCTCCAATCAGTCATAGCCAGCCATACAGACCAAATAACATCCCTAAACACGAAGGTTGAAGATGCTGTCAAGAACTGGAAAACCAACATGGATACCCAGCTGACCGACTATTTTTCTAACCAAGAAGATAAAAATGAGCAAGATAAGTTATCCAGCGCGGTAATTTAGTAGTACCAGCATCTGAAATAACAGAATCACGATTACTTGGCACACAAGGTAGAAAAAAGAGTGTTATGCTTAGATTTCACACGATAGACAGTAAAACAGATCTTATTAAAACATCAATTAATGCAAAAAAGATCTCTATGTAACGAGTGCCTCACAAAAAACGTCAGAACCT
>WNWK01004442.1:0-71432 GCA_009830355.1 Cherax destructor | reverse complement strand
ATTGTGACATGGTACAATGATACATGGTAGACAAGATATATTTCTTAATGAGATGTACATGCCAAAAGCCCCTAATATGCTGTGCATTGCGGGCATTCTTAAGACTACTTTATTCTAGACTACATGGTAAAAAGTTATGGTTGACAATTTATAAAATAAGTATAATTGCGTATCTAAGTTATAAAGTTTGAATATAAGTTGAACATATTAATTAATTGCAGCAATGCAACTAATTGAGTGAGATAACAATTTAAAACAAGATACTTTTCATCCTGAAACTAATTAAAATCATCTCTATTTCTGTAATGTATCTTCCATTCTATCAAATGAGACAAAAAAAACAAGAATACAGCCATAAAAACCATACAAAAATACACCGCAAAGTCGCTGTTTTATACCAAAAACACTGTCTCAGTTTTTTCTCATGCACTGCATGCTGCAGGATTTTTTTATATAGTGCACACTTACCACACAGACCTATTCTCTCATACGTAGGCCCAAATTTACCGGTCACAGCTTATCTGAGCTGAGCTAATGGCGTCATACATCGGGACCAACAGTGGCTTCAAAGTCACCTTATCTTTTATGGACAATGTACAATGTTTGCGCTTTACACAGCGAGAAGCATTTCCTTTATTTGTTGGAACCATGGCTAGGGCTAAAAGTGAGCATGTTATAATAATAAATAGAGAAAAACAAATTGGAATGACTTATGCAGCTAGTAGTGCCACCAAACAATAGAAGCAGGTTGGTGCAGCAACCCTGGAAATTTGAACTAACACTAGCCAAAATTAGTGCCGGATTACTGATGGAACCGGATTAGTGATTGCTGGATTAGTGATGGTTAACCTGTACTGTACTTGCACTGAGAAATGATATACGTATGAGTAAAAATGCCAAACATAAGCCAATGCTCTGTGTATACTAATTACTGAACTGTAGATGAGAAAAGCTGGCAAAAGATTAATGGGAATGATGGAACTGTTTTTTTTTTAATTTCAGCATACTGCTGAATAAGGTTTCAAGCTTGAGGAGCCAATTATTAGAATGGACTTCAAATGCTCATCAGATAAATTTATACAATATTTGGACTTGACACACATACAGTGGACCCCCGGAAATCGGCCACCTCCCAACTCGAACAATTATGTAAGTGTATTTTTGTAAGTGCTTTTGTAAGTGTATTTTTGGGGGTCTGAAACAACTAATCTAATTTACAATTCGTCTTATGGGAATAAATTCGTTCGGTAATGCCATTCAAACAACATTCAACTTCATTTTTTAAAATGTTTGTTCACAAAGGTACATTGTACCAAAAACTGATAAGAATCCACAAGCAAATCACTTCAAATCTGAAAACTGTTCAGGCTGTAAAGATTTATAAATTGGAACAGATTTCCTTCTTTATACTTTTCTTTCAGCATGTCATTTGATTGGAGATCAATAATTTCCATTGGATTTTGAAAACTTTGTTTCATCATCTATTTTTCCATCAAGCTCAGAAAATCGTGTCTGAAATTGTTTTTGCAAGTCATTAATGATTTCTGTTGCATTATTTTTTTTACAACATGAGAAATGAACCAAGTTAGAAACTTTCACTTGTCCTTCAAATAGCATCAATTTTGTCCTGAATGCCTTGACATGTGTGAATAGATCACAAATGAAATTTGTTTCACCTTGGAACTACAGATTCAATTGATTCATATGGCTTGTCATGTCTGCACAAAAATGCCAATTTCCAAAGTCAGTCAGTGTTTAATAAAAGTGGTTTGGGTCGATTCTTCTCTCTGAGAAAGGAATCACTTTTCTTTCCGAGCTGAAAGAACCATGATAGAACCTTCCCACAGCTAAGCCATCAAACTGCTGCATAAGAATGCAAGTCAACAAATTCAGAATCAGTTATTTCAGAAAATCATGTAACTGGCAATGATTATGACCATGAGATAGAATGAAATTCACTGTCAAAACAACAGGTTTCAGAACGCAAGGCATTTTTTTTTTTTTTCAACAAGTCGGCCGTCTCCCACCGAGGCAGGGTGACCCAAAAAGAAAGAAAATCCCCAAAAAAGAAAATACTTTGATAATTATTCAACACTTTCACCACACTCACACACAATCACTGTCTTTGCAGAGGCGCTCAGATACGACAGCTGAGAATAGTCCCTCCCAGCTGTCACTATCCCAGACCCCTCCTTTAAAGTGCAGGCATTGTACTTCCCATTTCCAGGACTCAAGTCCAACTAAATCAATTAACTGGTTTCCCTGAATCCCTTCACAAAATGTTACCCTGCTCACACTCCAACAGCTCGTCAGGTCCCAAAAACCATTCGTTTCCATTCACTCCTATCTAACACGCTCACACATGCTTGCTGGAAGTCCAAGCCCCTTGCCCACAAAACCTCCTTTACCCCCTCCCTCCAACCTTTTCTAGGATGACCCCTACCCCGCCTTCCTTCCCCTACAGATTTATATGCTCTCCAAGTCATTCTACTTTGATCCATTCTCTCTAAATGACCAAACCACCTCAACAACCCCTCTTCAGCCCTCTGACAAATACTTTTAGTAACTCCACACCTTCTACTAATTTCCACATTCCGAATTTTCTGCATAATATTTACACAACACATTGCCCTTAGTAGGGAAATCTCCAGTGCCTCCAGCCTCCTCCTCTCTGCAGCATTTGCAACCCATGCTTCACACCCATATAAGAGTGTTGGTACCACTATACTTTCGTACATTCCCTTCTTTGCCTCCATGGATAACGATTTTTGTCACCTTTTTTCCTTCATCAATTCTATTTTTAACCTCATCCTTCATAAACCCAAGGCATACCCATATATTTTCCACACAATCCTTTTGTGAACTGTCCAACCAAACCTTTCTTCACCTCAGACATGTTCTTTCCTCCATCAATTGACATGCATTGCAGTTTATTCCATTCCAGGTTATATTCTAATACAGTGGACCCCCGGATTACGTCATTATTTCATTCCAGAATGCCGTTCAAGTGCCGTTACCAAACGAATTTGTTCCCATAAGGAATAATGTAAATTAGATTAGTCCTTTTAGACCCCCAAAAATACACTTACAAAAATACACTTACATAATTGTTCGAGTTTGGAGCAGTACGTAATCCGGGGGTCCACTGTACTGCCTATCCTCACTTAACGACGGGGTTCCATTCCTAAGACCACGTCGGTAAACAATTCGTCGCCAAGCGAGAAGCATGGTAGTGGGTTTGCATCGACCATCTTTGATACTGCTTTAATGTCACCTTTGTACCATTTATAACATTTCTGGTATATCTTTAAATGTTTTACAGCAGTGTACTGTACAGTGGTACCCCGGATTTCGTCAATAATTTGTTCCAGAAGGCTGTTCGAGTGCCGTTACCGAACGAATTTGTTCCCATAAGGACGAATGTAAATTAGATTAGTCCGTTTCAGACAACCAAAAATACACTTACAAAAGCACTTACAAAAATACACTTACATAATTGTTCGAGTTGGGAGCTGTACAAAATCCGGGTTGCCACTGTACAGTGGTCCCTCGGTTTTCGTACATCTCCAAACTCAAACATTTATGTAAGAGTATTTTCGTAAGTGCTGTTGCAAGTGTATTTTTGGGGGTCTGAAATAGACTAACCTACGTGACATTATTTCTTAAGGAAGTAAATTCGTTCAGTAATGGCACTTGAGCAGCATTCTGGAACGAATTTTCGGCGAAAACCGAGGGACCACTGTATATTGTAATAACCAGAATAGAGAAAATCAGATCTAATATACATTATTTAGGTATACAGTCATACCTCGGTTAACGATGTTGTTGGATAACGATAATTTCGGTTAACGATATTTTTGACAAAAAAAATGATTGCGGTTAACGATGTTTGCTTCGGTTAACGACATTCGTACCGGACGTGTCCGCGTGGCGCCCAGCTGAGCGCGCACTCCAGGGAGCGTCAGTGTGCTATTGTTTACAAGCGAGAGCGACCACCAAACACTCCACCCAAGCATTTATACCAGTATATTGTCATTATTCCACTGTTTTTAGTGCTTGCAACTGCTAAATAAGCTACCATGGGTCCAAAGAAAGCTCCTAGTGCCAGCCCTGTGATAAAGAGTGTAGCATTCATGCAGGAAGTGTAGCATTCATGCAGGGAGTGTAGCAGGCATGCAGGGAGTGTAGCAGGCATGCAGGGAGTGTAGCAGGCATGCAGGGAGTGTAGCAGGCATGCAGGGAGTGTAGCATTTATGCAGGGAGTGTAGCAGGCATGCAGGGAGTGTAGCAGGCATGCAGGGAGTGTAGCATTTATGCAGGGAGTGTAGCAGGCATGCAGGGAGTGTAGCATTTATGCAGGGAGTGTAGCATTTATGCAGGGAGTGTAGCAGGCATGCAGAGTGTAGCAGGAATGCAGGGAGTGTAGCAGGCATGCAGGGAGTGTAGCAGGCATGCAGGGACTGTAGCAGGCATGCAGGGAGTGTAGCAGGCATGCAGGGAGTGTAGCAGGCATGCAGGGAGTGTACCATTCATGCAGGGAGTGTGGCATTAAAAGAAAATGGCCAGTAACCCCAGAAAAGAACTTGCCACCTGCAGTGTTAATGGAAGGGGATTCCCCTTCCAAACACTAGCATACTATACTCCATCCTTTCCCCTCCTCCCGTCCTCCACACATCAACAACTCTTCAATAAATGTAAGTGACATGTTATTGTACTATATTTACATGTGTATTTATTTATTGTTCATTAAATTGTGTATTATTTAATGTCAAAAAGTTCTAAAAAATATTTTATTTTACTACTTTTGAAAGTCTTAGATGGATTAATTTTATTTCCATTATTTCTTATGGGGAAAATTGATTCGGTTAACGATTGTTTCGGTTAAAGATATGCCCTCTCTGACGGATTAATATCGTTAACCGAGGTATGACTGTACATACTGGACAGAGAGCCCGTCATAAGTCCAAGTCGTTGGTAAACCAATATGTTGCTAAGTGAGTAGAGGCTGTAGAGTTTTCTTTGAAAATGTCTTTGGTTCCTGTGCTGTGCATGCTATGCAGTGATGCTAATTCTTGTGTGACATTAAATTCATTATTGATGCCACAGATAAATACAGTGGAACCCCAGATTTCATTCGGTGTGGATATCATACAATTCGGATTTCGACTACTTTTTTGGGCGAAATTTTAGCTCGGGTTTCGTACCTCCACTCGGAAATCGTCCGTATCAGACACGTCCGCCCGCCCGGGACACGGCCGCTCACACGTACATGACTCAGTCTGCATCTGTCACTCATACTCTGCACATTCATCCAAAACATTGTAATAATCCATTGTTTTTTGTGCTTGTTTATTGAGTGCGACCGAAATAAGCAAGATCTTCAACTGGAACAGCAACAGATTGCAGCTGAGGAAATTGCTTCAGAGGAGGAAGAGAGAGGGGAGAATGTGCCTTCTTCAGTGATTAAGGACATTTGTGCAAAGTGGAGTGAGGTGCAAAGTTTTGTGGAGAATTATCACCCTAACAAAACTGTTGCAAGCCATGTCTGCAACACGTTCAATGACAATGCCTTGTCCCATTTTAGGCAAATCTTAAAGAGACGCCAGAAACAGAGCTCTATGGACAGATTTTTTGTGCGACATTGGTCCAGTGATTCTCAGGCTGGTCCTAGTGCCAGTAAAAGACAAAGAAGGGAAGTATCTCCAGATAGGGCTTTGATATCTGAAGTCCTTATGGAGGGGGATTCCCCTTCCAAACAATAACCTTTCCTTCCTCGCCCTTCCTCACCTTCTTCCATATGCCAAAAAGAGTCTTCAATAAAGGTATGTAATAGTGATTTAAATGTTCATTTATCCATTAAAATTAGTCATTTATATTTATTTCTCATTGTTTTATGTATGTAAAACTATAGTTATTCTCTATAAAATGTATTTTTTGTAAATATTTTTGGGTGTCTTGGATTTACATTATTTCTTAATGGGTTTCGTCCATTTTGGATTTTGACCGACCTCCTGGAACGGATTAAGGACAAAAACCGGGGTTACACTGTACTAGGAGTTGTGATGTGTCACTCACATCATTCGATTCTTCAAGTGCAAGAGAATAAAACTGAAAATTTTGTGGTTTGTCTGCAATTTGATGAAATATATTGCTTTCTATATCCACAATTCTACGAGCAACAAGTATTCGGCGTAAGACAGGATTTTGAATAGATTTCCTTTTTCTGGGCATAACTCTTCCACTAGTTAATTAGTAGGTTGGTAGACAGCAACCACCCAGGGGGGTACTACTGTCCTGCCAAGTGAGTGTAAAACGGAAGCCTGTAATTGTTTTACATGATGGTAGGATTGCTGGTGTCTTTTTTCTGTTTCATAAACATGCAAGATTTCAGGAATGTCTTGCTACTTCTACTTGCACTTAGGTCACACTATACTTGCATGTACAAGCTTATATATACACACCCCTCTGGGTTTTCTTCTATTTTCTTATCCCTTTCGGGGTTATGGTCGTACAAGTACGTTTTACGCACTGGGGTTGACGTACTAGTACGCCTAAATTCTAGCGCCCTCAAATCAAGCAGAAACAGGCTGTTAGGCCTAGATGTGATAGAATGGGTCTGTGCGGTCAGTGTGCACAGTATAAAAAAATTCCTGCACCACACAGTGCATAATGAGGAAAAAAAAACTAACCGTGTTTTTGGTTTAAAACAGCGACTTTGCAGTCTATTTTCGTATGGTATTTATGCTTGTATTCTCGTTTTCTTAGTCTCATTTTATAGAAGATATATTACAGAAATAGAGATCATTTTGACTGGTTTCATGATGACAAGTACCTTGAAACTGAGCACAAAGTAGCGAAAATGTTCGATTTTGGCTGATGTTCAGGAGTAAACAAATCACACCATGCGTCCAATACACATCAACTGGAGAGTCTAATATTCTTGCACAAGTGCGCTGATATTATTTATACCATTTTTACAGTGATGCAATTGTATACATAACAGTAAATCTTCTATTTTTTGAGAGAATAAAAATTCAAAATGGAAAGCAAAAGTAATGCAAGAGGGGCCTGGAGACATAACTAATGAACAGAGAAGATGTTATTTTAGTGCCAGGAATGTCTGCCTTGTTTATTATGGACCCTATTTTGAAATTGGCATCGTTTGAAATTTGTGTGAAATTGGCCAAATTGCCATTTTCTGACTACTATTTTGGGTAGTTAAAATTGGTAAATAGGCAGTTTCTTGTACTCAATCGATATAAGAAATGGAGTTCTAGCGAAATAGCTATAATTTTAGTAGACTGAAACATTGGAATGTGCCGAAAATAGGGCTCAAAGTGGGCGAAATCGCCGATGCGTAAGTGTCATGGCTACCGCTAACTTCGCGAAAGCATAATTCCGTTAGTTTTCGATCAAATTTCATAATTTTTGTGGCGTTATGATCGGAAAAAGATTCTCTATCATTCCATAAGAAATTTTTTTTTTTTTTTTTTAAATTCGTGGACCCTGAGAACGAGTTTCAGAGAGACCCATTGGACCCCCAAAGGGTTATTAGTTCTTGTTCTTGTTTATTTCCTCTTATCTCCATGGGGAAGTGGAACAGATTTCTTCCTTCGTAAGCCATGCGTGTCATAAGAGGCGACTAAAATGCCAGGAGCAAGGGCTAGTAACCCCTTCATTTTTCCTTTTGGGCCACCCTGCTTCGGTGGGATACGCCCAGTTTGTTGAAAGAGGAACTCTTCCACTAGTTCCATCATACACTCTTTGATCAGATCCCCATCGGCGAATGGCTTTCCTCTTTTAGCTAGTGCATAAGCTACTTTGTAACTGGCCCTGGTTAAAGCTTCATTTTCAGCTCTCATCTGCATAAAAAAAACTTGTTAGAAAAGCAACCCATGTAGAATTTATTGAAATTTTTCCAAATGCTGTATTCCTGTGAACTGGGAATAATTTGGTTTATGTTTGGTCACATAGTGCGAACATACATTGTACTCCTTCAAAACTGCAACAATTTCATGGCATACGACACACAAGGCTTTGTCACCTGCTTGTACAATTAAGTATTTTACGACCCATTCTTCATGAAACAGGCAGCACTCTGCACTGTTTTTTTTCTTTTTTTCCTTCCATAACTAAAGGGTATAACTTAAAAATGAAAAGATTTGAACTAAAATTTGAACAAATTTTAACACACAGTGGAACCTCGGTTTTTGTCATTGACCCTTTCAGGGTCTGTGCCGTAGTTCTAAGGCTTTGAGTTGAGGTCCAAACCGTAGTTCTACGTCATGAGCTCAGCTCACTCAGATAAGCTGTGAGCGGTAAATTTGGGCCTAAATATGAGAGAATACATCTATGTGGTAAGTGTGCACCACATAAAACAAATCCTGCAGCACACAGTGCATAATGAGAGAAAAAAAAACTGAGACCATAATTTTCGATTAAAACAGCGACTTTGCAGTGTTTTTTTCATATGTTTTTTTATAGTTTTATTTGCAATTTCTTTGTCTCATTTGATAGAAAGACATATTACAAAAATAGAGATGATTTTGATTGGTTTTAGTATTGGAAATGGCTTGAAACTGAGCTCAAAATAGCTGTATTAAATTTTTGCCGATGTTCAAGAGTAAACAAATGACCTCACACGTCTAATACGCGCCAGCTAGTGGGTCTATTAAACATTCACAAATGTGGCGATATTATTTATACAAATATTACAACATTGCATAACAGCAAATCTTCCATTTTTTGGTTTGAATAAAAATTCATTATGTGAATAAAAAAATCAAAATGGAATTCATTTGTAAAGACTGAAAACATAACTAATGAACAGAGGAAATGTTAGTTTAGTGCCAGGAATGCATGCATTGTTTATTCTGCACCCTATTTTGAAATTGGAATATTTTGAACTTTGTGTTAAATTGGCTAAATTACCAATTTCCAATCACTTTATTTTGTAGTTGAAACAGTTGACTGGGCGATTTCTTGTGCTCAATCGATAGAATAGAAGTAATATTAGCGAAATAGCTAAAAATTTGGTCGACTGGAATGATGTAATTGGCCTAAAATGGGAGTCAAAGTCGGCAAAATCGCCGATGCGTAAATATCACTGACACATCAAAATTCGCGAGAGCATAATTTCGTCAATTTTCCATCAAATTTCATACTTTTTGTTTTATTACCTTCAGAAAAAGATTCTCTACCATTTCACAAGAAAAAATAACAAATTTTTTTTTGAAAATTCTGGTGCACTTTGAAATTTGGCCTCCAGATCCTGAAAGGGTTAATTCCTTCCAGAAAGTCTGACGAAAACCAAATTCAACGAAAACTGACGTAATATTTCCCATAAGAAATAATGTAAATCCAATTAATCCATTCCAGACACCCAAAAGTATTAACAAAAAATACATTTTATGGAGAATAACTATACTTTTACATACAGAAAACAATGATAAATAAATATAAAGGACTAATGAAATGGATAAATGAACATTTAATATCACTTTTACCTTTATTGAAGACTCTTTTTGGCGTATGGAAGACACGAGGAAGGGAGAGGGAGGAGGAGAGGTTATTGGCTGGAAGGGTAATCCCCCTCCCTCCATAAGGACTTCAGGTATCAAGTCCCTATCTGGGGTTACTTCCCTCCTATGTCTTTTACTGGCACTGGACCCCTGTCGCACAAAAAATCTGTCCAGAGGTGTCTGTTTCTGGCGTCTCTTTAAGATTTGCCTAAAATGGGACACAGCCTTGTCATTGAACATGTTGCAGACACAGCTTGCAACAGCTTTGTTAGGGTGATATTTCTCCACAAAACTTTGCAACTCACTCCACTTTGCACACGTCCTTAATCACTGAAGAAGGCACATTCTTCCCTCTCTCTTCCTCCTCTTTTGAAGCAATTTCCTCAGCTGCAATCTGTTGCTGTTCCAGTTGAAGGTGTTGCAGCTCTTCAATGGTTAGCTCTTTCCTGTGATCATCCACCAACTCTTCCACATCCTGGCCACTCACATCCAACCCCATCAGATTCCTTGATTTCTTTTTTCTTTGCCAGGATGGAACTGACCATTGATGAGAACTTCCCGTACATCCTGGTAAGATCGACCACACGTACGCCACTTTCGTACTTTTCTATGAGTTCTTTCTTGAATTCTATTGTGTTTCTCGCCTTCTTTATCAAAGGGCTGGCACTTGGAACTTTCTTTGGCCCCATGGTGGCTTATTTAGCAGTCGCACTCAATAAACAAGCACAAAAAACAATGGATTATTACAAAATGTTTCGGATGAACGCGCAAGGTAATGCTCACTTGACGAGAAACAGAGCCAGACTGACTCAGAATGCGTGGGATGCTTTGTGTGGGCACGAGCAGGCGGACATGTTCAGTACGGCGGACCAACGAAAACTAGGACACAATTTTGACGAAAAGTCGTCGAAAACCGAATTCAATAAAAACCAGGGCAAACGAAAACCTAGATTCCACTGTGTAATTTTTTAAACACTCTGGTTGTCTCCTACCGAGGCAGTATCTGTCATATCTGCACAGATACGACAGTTTAGATGTCACTCTAAACAGCAAATATCCCAAACCCCTCCTTTAAAGTTCAACAAAATCCTTAACTTTAAGTGACTGAAATGACTGAAAATGAGGGTTTATGTATTAGTTTTACTATTTATAAATATTTCAAGTTGCTGGAGGCCGCATAAAATCTTGTGGCGGGCCGCATATGCCCTGCAGGCTATAGTTTGGATTATCCTGTTCTACATGATAGTCACTGATAAGGAACAGAATATAGAAAGATTTTTTAGGTGATTGATTGATTGCTACCACCTAAAAGAATTCCATGAATGCAAACACACATTATTTTGATAATTTCAAAGACACTTTTAGCAGGCAATTTTGCCCACAGTTGAACTTTAATAAGTACTGTTAAAGTACAGTAGGACCCCAGTATCCACAGGGGTTACGTTCCAAGGACCTGCCACAGATACTGAAACCGCGGACAGATAGTAGGAAACCCTATAAGTCATTTTTCGTTTACATACATAACTATTATAAGTTTAATTTATAAATTACACACAATAAATCAAGAATTATCACTTTTTCAACGATGGGAAGCACTTCATGGCTTCTCTTAGACTTTAAAGAACTGTTATCATCACTACTTTTGCACTTTGAGGTCACCACCTCTATAACAAACATTGCCCTAAAAAAACTAAACAGATCACAGCTAAGAGACTTAACAATCCCTGGCTAACACCCAGCATCCTTAAATCCATTAACAAAAGGCACCAATATGAAAAACAATACAGAAGGGGTCTAATAACCAGAGAACAATCCAAACGCTACTCATCAACCCTTACCAGCCTGATAAGGAGATCAAAAAAATTGTATTATGAGAACAGACTCCAGAACATAAAAGGTGATATGAAAAAGACCTGGAAGACCCTATCTGCAATTCTAGGAAATAATAAGATAGCGAAAAACAACACCATCAAATTATCAAGAGCAGATGAACCCCTACTCTCACCTACTGAGACAGCAAACAGACTTAATGTTTTCTTCTCCACCATAGGAAAGAATCTAGCGAGTAAAATCCCAAGCTCAAACACCCGTCCAACAGACTACCTCACAAACACCTACCCTAATACGCTATTCCTAGCTCCTACCAACCCAATTGAAGTCTCGCTCATAATCAACACCCTTAAAAACAAGGCAGGAGACATAAACAGCCTACCAACTTTTATGTACAAAAAGGCTTCACAGGTACTGTCACCAATCATAGCAACACTATTCAATAAATCCATTGAAGCCTCTACCTTTCCATCAATTCTCAAAATAGCTAGGGTCACCCGATCCACAAAGGAGGTGATCAAACAGACCTGAATAATTATAGACCAATTTCTAATTTACCATTGCTTTCTAAAATCTTCGAAAAATTAATTCATAGACAAATCTATTCCTACCTCGTCTCACACAATGTACTCAACCCTGTCAATTTGGATTCAGGACAAACAAGAGCACAAACGATGCTATTACACACATGTTGGAGTTAATATATACAGCACTTGAGAAAAAGAAGTCCCACTGGGAATCTTCATTGATCTCCGCAAAGCTTTTGATACAGTCGACCATGATTTACTGCTCACAAAATTAGCACACTATGGTATAAGGGGGCACCCACTCAACTACCTAAAATCATACCTCACCAACAGAAGCCAATACGTGTACACAAATGGAGAGAACTCTTCCACACAACCAATTACAATCGGAGTCCTCAAGGAAGTGTCCTGGGGCCACTCCTATTCCTCATTTACATAAATGACCTACCGAATGCATCACAACTACTCAAACCCATTTTATTTGCAGATGACACAACATATGTCTTCTCTCACCCAAATCCAGTTATACTGGCCAACACTGTTAATGCCGAATTACAGAAAATATCAACATGGATGACGACTAACAAGCTTACTCTCAATACTGACAAGACCTACTTCATACAGTTTGGAAGCAAAGTCACAAATGTTCCACTTAACATAACACTTAATGGTACACCCATCACAAGACTCACAGAGGGAAAATTCCTAGGAATCCACCTTGACAGTAGCCTTAAATTCCAAACACATATACAACAAATTTCCAAGAAAATCTCGAAGACAGTAGGCATATTATCAAAGATACGCTATTATGTACCTCAATCAGCTCTCCTTGCACTCTATCATTCACTTATCTACCCGTATCTCACCTATGGAATCTGTGCATGGGGATCAACAACGTTAAATCACCTTAGACCACTCATAACACAACAAAAGGCCGCAGTCAGAATGATAACAAATTCCCACTCTAGACAGCATACTCCACCAATATTCAAAAGTCTCAAACTACTCACCGTAAAGAACATTCATACTTACTCTTGTGCCTACTACATATATAAAACTTTACACTCTAATATAAACCCTCTGCTCAAAACTCTCCTCACCAACTTTAATAGGACCCATGACCACAACACACGACACAGATCACTTTTTGATATACCCCGTGTTCATATCAACCTATGTAAAAATTCTATGCACATAAAGGGCCCCAGAATCTGGAATTCATTACCAGTAAATATTAAGATAATCTTGTCTGAAAATCAATTTAAGACTCAACTCAAAACCACCTACTCACCCAAACCTAAATGATCATGCTATAAACTACTTTGAAAAATGCTCATTGTTACTTTCCTATACGATAATCTCAATTTTTAATAATATGTTACTATTATGTTACCCCTACTCATATTATAAGTTAATGTCAAAAATGCTCAATGTTATTTTCCTTAAGATAATCTCAATTCCATATTATCATTCAAGAATCTTAACACCTGTAACAATCTAAGATCTAATATCATTATATAATAATTTAAACAGTAAAATTTCATCATATTGTAATTTTGAAAATAATTTTTAACTAGAATAAACTCAATAAATTTCTCTAATATTAAGTACCTAGTTTTTAAGGACTAGAATAAGCTGCCCCTAATGCCATGGCATGTCAGTGGCTCTCCTTGCACTCAATTTACATTGTAACTTCCAATACCCATGTAACCTGCAATGAAATAAAATTTGTTTGTTTGTTTGTTTGTTTATTATTAAGCAAAATTACGGGGTTATTTTCAGGCTACGATAAACAGTGGATAACTGAAACCGAAGAACCCGGACCTGCAGATATTGGGGTTCTACTGTCAGCTTATGCCACTGCCTACCTACATATATTATTTTATTCCATATTTACATGAAATTCCAATAAGGTACATATGTAATGACAATACTATACTGCATGCATACTCAGAATCATGAATCAACATCTGGTCTTCCTGCTGGTGAAGTAGTGGAGAAGTGTGATGGTGAAACTGCTTGATGTATCAGCAGATAATGCTCCATGTAAGTGAGGCCAGATGACAACACAGCATCTGTATCCCACATTTATTTACAATAGAATTATCTATCATTTTAATATGCCATATTATTAACAATATTCAATTCCCACAAATTATTTTAACCCCCCTTATGCTTAAATAATGCCTTTTAGAGACATAAGTTATAAGAAAATATCTGCCGAATACACAAGAAAGTGAACCAGCAAGATACAGGTAAATCACTGGAGTTGACATAAACTACTAATATCAGTACAGTATGCAAGTGCATACAACATAGTTATGTCAAAGACAAGTCACCATATCATCTTATTTTAATAAACCCACAAAGTACATACTACAGTGGTACCCCGGCTTACGTACAGCTCCCAACTCGTACAATTATGTAAGTGTATTTTTGTAAGTGCTTTTGTAAGTGTATTTTTGGGGGCCTGAAACAGACTAATCAAATTTACATTTGTCCTTATTGGAACAAATTCGTTCAGTAATGGCACTCGAACAGCCTTCTGGAACGAATTATTGACAAAATCCGGGGTACCACTGTATATAAATCTGAGAATTTAATTTTACATTCTCATTAAGATAATTACTGCACAATAAAAACACTTACATACATTTCTTCATAATTCATATCCCTCATACAAAAATATTTAAGAAATCATGTTTATACATTAATACCGTGCATACAGTTAAACTAAAATTTGTGAGAAACTTTAATGGCAAAGTTTTCTTATACTTAAACAGTACCATAGATGTGCAGGTTCTTTAAGTGACTGACTTTAGGCTTCAAGATTTTTTAATACAACATCCCATCTCCCAACAAGGCAGGGTGACCTGAAAAAGATGTAACAAAAGTTTTTCTTCTTTTTATATTTAGTAATTTATACAGGAGAAGAGGTTACTAGCCCCTTGCTCCTGGCATTTTAGTCAGCTCTTATGGCTTATGAAGAAAGGATTCTTCTCTACTTCCCCTTGGAGTAGGCTTAAAGATGTTACTGTACACACAAAAAAAAAAAGAGCATTGCGGTATGCCTTCTGGCATATACAGTAATAGAAAGGCCCAACCATTCCCACTCACATATAGTACTGCATCTGTTTAACCTATTTTTTTTATTTCCAAATTACATTTCAAACATTAAAATACCTTAGCATCAAGGGCTCTCTTTAGATCCAACATGTATGAGTATTGCTCAGGGTAGATAAAATCATATGGAAAATACACCTGCAACCCATCCACATCAAGCCTGCAAAAAATTGAAGAATGATTAGTTTGAAGCATAATTTTTCACTTTTCAATAGCATAATGCTAAATTTCAAGTTAAATTACAAGTTCTGTAAAATAAATTGTACATATATCACTTTGTATTTTGGCCCTATAAGCACCATTTAAAAATGCCTAACTGTCCCATGCTTTTGAGAAATTAAATTAAAACTGCCACCAAAGTAATGTACAGGGACAAGAATAAGTCTCAATACCATAGATGAAATACTTTACACCTAACCTAAAACTCTGAAATAAAACCTGGACAATATTTTAATCATCCATAGAGTCAGGGAAGGATAACCCAGTTTTCTATAGAATTTGGAAAAGAAACATTTTAGGAGCAAGAACTAATAAGAAATACAAGAAAGTAAATATAAGAGTGCCAATGATCTTACTGGCATTACCAACTCACCAATCAGTCAGAATGAGTCTTAAATACTACAGTGGTACCCCGACTTTCGGCCGTTTTTAGTTTCTGCTAAATTTTGTTTCAAGTTTCGAACAGTGCCCTGAGTTTTGGCCGCCATTCCAGACCTGTCTGCCTTCCCACGACGCCTGTGCGCCTGCCCGCGCAGGCGCGTGAGTCAGTGTGGCTTTGTTTCTCCTCGAGTGAACATTACTCTGCATGCTCATCCAAACATTTCACAATAATTCATTGTGTTTTGTGCTTGTTGATTGAGTGCGACTGCTACATAATTAACCACGAGAGTGGTGTGTGTGTGCTCCAGCTTCCCAGGATGTATGGCAAAAACAAATCAACAATCACTTCTATCCTGGCGAAGAAAAAAGAAATCAAGGAAGCTGATGTTGCGAGGCAGTGGTGGAGGCAGTGGTGGAGTTAGTGGTGGAGGCAGTGGTGGAGGCAGTGGTGGAGGCAGTGATGGAGGCAATGGTGGAGTTAGTGGTGGAGGCAGTTGTGGAGGCAGTGGTGGAGGCAGTGGTGGAGGCAGTGGTGGAGGCAGTGGTGGAGGCAGTGGTGGAGGTAGTGGTGGAGGCAGTGGTGGAGGCAGTGGTTGAGGCAGTGGTTGAGGCAATAATAAGTCCTCCCTCTCTCCTCCTCCATATCTTCCAGACGCCAACAAGAGTTTTCAATAAAAGTACGTAAATGTAATTTTAAATGTTTATTTATCTATTTCATTACTCATTTAAGTACTATATGTATTTATAATTGTTTGTGTATGTAAAACTATAGTTATTCTTTAAAAAATGTATTTTTTGTGAATATTTTTGGGGCTCTGGAGAGGATTAATTGGATTTACATTATTTCTTATGGGAAATATTGCTTTGACTTTCAGCCGTTTAGAGTTTCAGCCTAGCTTCTGGAATGGATTACGGCCGAAACTCAGGGTACCACTGTATTATCCTACTGTTGAAGAATTTTCCCACATAGGTTGGTAGACAGCAACCACAAAGGGAGGTACTACCGTCCTGCCAGGTGACTGTGAAACAGAAACCTGAAACTGTTTTACATGATGGTAGGATTGCTGGTGTCTTTTTCTGTCTCATAAACACGCTGAATAACAGGTATATCTAGCTACTTCTACTTACACTTTAGGTCACACTACATAGGCATACACATGCATATATATACATACACACATCTAGGTTTTTCTTCTTTTTCTTAATAGCTCTTGTTCTTTTTATTTTCTCTATTGTCCATGGGGAAGTGGAAAAGAATCTTTCCTCCGTAAGCCATGCGTGTCGTATGAGGCGACTAAAATGCCGGGAGCAATGGGCTAGTAACCCCTTCTCCTGTACACATTTACTAAAAAAGAGAAGAAGAAAAACTTTATAAAACTGGGTTGTTTGAATGTGCGTGGATGTAGTGCGGATGATAAGAAAGAGATGATTGCTGATGTTATGAATGAAAAGAAGTTGGATGTCCTGGCCCTAAGCGAAACAAAGCTGAAGGGGGTAGGCGAGTTTCAGTGGGGAGAAATAAATGGGATTAAGTCAGGAGTATCTGAGAGAGTTAGAGCTAAGGAAGGGGTAGCAATAATGTTGAAGGATCAGTTATGGAAGGAGAAGAGGGAATATAAATGTGTAAATTCAAGGATTATGTGGATTAAAATAAGGGTCGGATGCGAAAAGTGGGTCATAATAAGCGTGTATGCACCTGGAGAAGAGAGGAGTGTAGAGGAGAGAGAGAGATTTTGGGAGATGTTAAGCGAATGTATAGGAACTTTTGAACCAAGTGAGAGAGTAATTGTGGTAGGGGACCTAAATGCTAAAGTAGGAGAAACATGTAAAGGGTGTGGTAGGTAAGTTTGGGGTGCCAGGTGTAAATGATAATGGGAGCCCTTTGATTGAACTTTGTATAGAAAGGGGTTTAGTTATGGGTAATACATATTTTAAGAAAAAGAGGATAAATAAGTATACAAGATATGATGTAGGGCGTAATGACAGTAGTTTGTTGGACTATGTATTGGTAGATAAAAGACTGTTGAGTAGACTTCAGGATGTACATGTTTATAGAGGGGCCACAGATATATCAGATCACTTTTTAGTTATAGCTACAGTGGGAATAAAAGGTAGATGGGATACAAGGAAAATAGAAGCAGTAAGTAAGAGAGAGGTGAAGGTTTATAAACTAAAAGAGGAGGCAGTTAGGGTAAGATATAAACAACTATTGGAGGATAGATGGGCTAGTGAAAGTCTAGGCAATGGGGTCGAACATGTATGGGGTAGATTTAAAAATGTAGTGTTAGAGTGTTCAGCAGATGTTTGTGGTTACAGGCGAGTGGGTGCGGGAGGGAAGAGGAGCGATTGGTGGAATGATGATGTAAAGAGAATAGTAAGGGAGAAAAAGTTAGCATATGAGAGGTTTTTACAAAGTAGAAGTGATGCAAGGAGGGAAGAGTATATGGAGAGAAAAAGAGAGGTTAAGAGAGTGGTGAAGCAATGTAAAAAGAGAGCAAATGAGAGAGTGGGTGAGATGTTATCAACAAATTTTGTTGAAAATAAGAAAAAGTTTTGGAGTGAGATTAATAAGTTGAGGAAGCCTAGGGAACAAATGGATTTGACAGTTAAAAATAGGAGAGGAGAGTTATTAAATGGAGAGTTAGAGGTATCAGGAAGATGGAGGGAATATTTTGAGTTGTTAAATGTTGATGAAGACAGGGAAGCTGTGATTTCGTGTATAGGGCAAGGAGGAATAACATCTTGTAGGAGTGTGGAAGAGCCAGTTGTGAGTGTGGGGGAAGTTCTTGAGGCAGTGGGTAGAATGAAAGGGGGTAAGGCAGCTGGGATTGATGGGATAAAGATAGAAATGTTAAAAGCAGGTGGGATTTATAGTTTTGGAGTGGTTAGTGCTATTATTTAATAAATGTATGGAAGAGGGTAAGGTACCTAGGGATTGGCAGAGAGCGTGTATTGTTCCTTTGTATAAAGGCAAAGGGGACAAAAGAGAGTGCAAAAATTATAGGGGAATAAGTCTGTTGAGTGTACCTGGTAAAGTGTATGGTAGAGTTATTATTGAAAGAATTAGGAGTAAGACAGAAAGCAGGATAGCAGATGAATAAGGGGGCTTTAGGAAAGGTAGGGGGTGTGTAGACCAAGTGTTTACAGTGAAACATATAGGTGAACAGTATTTGGATAAGGGTAAAGAGGTTTTTGTGGCATTTATGGATTTGGAAAAGGCGTATGATAGGGTGGATAGGGGGGCAATGTGGCAGATGTTGCAGGTGTATGGAATAGGAGGTAGGTTACTGAAAGCAGTGAAGAGTTTTTATGAGGATAGTGAGGCTCAAGTTAGAGTGTGTAGGAGGGAAGGGGACTATTTCCCAGTAAAAGTGGGCCTTAGACAAGGATGTGTGATGTCACCGTGGTTGTTCAATATATTTATAGATGGGGTTGTAAGAGAAGTGAATGCGAGGGTCTTGGCAAGAGGTGTGGGGTTAAAAGTTAAAGAATTAAATACAAAGTGGGAGTTGTTACAGTTGCTTTTTGCTGATGACACTGTGCTTTTGGGAGATTCTGAAGAGAAGTTGCAGAGGTTGGTGGATGAATTTGGTAGGGTGTGTAGAAGAAGAAAATTGAAAGTGAATATAGGAAAGAGAAAGGTGATGAGGATAACAAAAAGATTAGGTGACGAAAGATTGGATATCAGATTGGAGGGAGAGAGTATGGAGGAGGTGAATGTATTCAGATATTTGGGAGTGGACATGTCAGCAGATGGGTCTATGAAGGATGAGGTGAATCATAGAATTGATGAGGGAAAAAGGGTGAGTGGAGCACTTCGGAGTCTGTGGAGACAAAGAACTTTGTCCATGGAAGTAACGAAGGGAATGTATGAGAGTATAGTTATACCAACACTCTTATATGGGTGTGAAGCATGGGTGATGAATGTTGCAACGAGGAAAAGGCTGGAGGCAGTGGAGATGTCATGTCTGAGGTCAATGTGTGGTGTGAATATAATGCAGAGAATTCGGAGTTTGGAAATTAGGAGGAGGTGCGGGATTACCATAACTATTATCCAGAGAGCTGAGGAGGGGTTGTTGAGGTGGTTCGGACATGTAGAGAGAATGGAACGAGATAGAATAACTTCGAGTGTATAAATCTGTAGTGGAGGTAAGGCGGGGTAGGGGTCGGCCTAGGAAGGGTTGGAGGGAGGGGGTAAGGGAAGTTTTGTGTGCGAGGGGCTTGGACTTCCAGCAAGCCTGTGTGAGCGTATTTGATAGGAGTGAATGGAGACAAATTGTTTTTAATACTTGACGTGCTGTTGGAGTGTGAGCAAAGTAACATTTATGAAAGGATTCAGGGAAACCGGCAGGCCAGATTTGAGTCCTGGAGATGGGAAGTACAGTGTCTGCACTCTGAAGGAGGGGTGTTAATGTTGCAGTTTTATAACTGTAGTGTAAAGCACCCCTCTGGCAAGACAGTGATGGAGTGAATGATGATGAAAGTTTTTCTTTTTCGGGCCACCCTGCCTTGGTGGGAATCGGCCGATGTGTTAATAAAAAATAAAAAAAAAAATATATAAATTTAGTCAAAATATTAGCAAGCACTAACATAATACAGTGGACCCTCGCTTATTGGCCATTCCTGTTATCGGCCAACTCGGTTATAGGCTGTTTTTTTGGCTACCAGTTATTGGCCGTTGTTTCACTTATCGGCCATATGGGACGCATCCATCCGCCAGCCCAGCTGCTTGTACATCATTTTGGCTGTGTCTCTCGGTGCGTGAGGAAGCTTCTGCTCATTCATCCAAACATTTTGCTTGTTTTCCATTGTTTTTGGTGTTTTTTTCAAAGCAACTGCGAAATAAGTAACCATGGCTCCAAAGAAAGTTCCTAGTAAAGTTCCTGTGGTAAAGAAAGTGAGAAACATGATGGAATTTAAGAGAGAGGTGACTGAGAAATATGAGAGTAGTATGCGGGTGCTGGAACTTGCCAGGATGTTCGGGAAAAACAAATCAACAATTACATCCATCATGGCAAAGAAAGAACAATTCAAGGACGCTAATGTTGCGAAAAGAGTAAATGTTCTAACGAAACAAAGGTCACCAATAATGGAAGATATGGAAAAGTTATTGTTATTGTGGATTAAGGAAAAACAATTAGCGGGAGACAGTGTTGTGGAGTCGATTATTTGTGAGAAGGCAAGGCAGTTGCATGAGGATCTTGTAAAGAAAACTCCTGGAACAAGTGCTCCTGTTAGTGAATTTAGGGCCAGCAAAGGCTGGTTTGAGAGATTTAAGAAGCATAGTGGCATACACAGTGTGGTAAGGCATAGTGAGGCTGCCAGTTCTGACAAATGTGCAGCTGAAAACTTCGTAGAAGAATTTAATGGGTACATAGAGGGTAAAGGATTCGAACCCAACAAGTGTTCAATTGTGATGAAACAGGCCTGTTTTGGAAGAAAATGCCAAAGGTCCTCTTACGCAGGAGGAAAAGGCACTGCCAGGACACAAGCCTATGAAAGACAGGCTAACTCTCTTGTTGTGTGGTAATGCTAGTGGGGATTTCAGAGTGAAGCCTTTACTGGTGTATCACTCTGAAAATCCCAGAGTGTTCAAGAAAAATAATGTCATCAAGAATAGATTGTGTGTGTGTCGTGTCAGTAAATATGTATACACTTGTGTAGTGTATCAGAGTCTTCCTAGCTTACATAGCTGGTCCCTTGTGCGTGTGACGTCAGAGGCTTAAGAACATAAGAATGGAAGAACACTGCAGAAGGCCTACTGGCCCATACAAGGCAGGTCCTTATCAAAATCACCACTACCTAAGAATTTACTCCCGTACACATGCTTGTGCGTATGTGTATGCCCACGCAGAGGCATCACCCTCACTTCACGATTGACCTACACTCAGGCAAGAGGTGTGAGTACACCTCCTCTCACAGACTTGTAAATATACTGTAACCATCCTACAAGGAGTGTCCTTTGACAACCTATTTATCTCTCAAACCCCACACAACAAGTGGTGCCAGCGGAGGGCAAGTAATTTCTATCGATTACGGTGTTATAGAGAGATAGATTCCTACAAGCCGCCAGAGACCACGCTGCCAGCTATCTACATCCAAGCAATATCTACAATATCAGCTAAGTGCCTCATCTGTTAATTTGTTAAAACCTACGAGGGGATGACCCGGGTTTTGCAAATTCTGAACGAGTAAGCCAGTTTGTGAGGGGAGAGTGCCAAACTAAGCCAGCAAGCCAGTTATGTCAGCCTAGGCTTAAGCCAGCTTCTACCTTGCTGTGCTAATTTTTTACAAGATTCCAAGCCAGTCAACCTGTGTGAAAGGTTAAGCCAGCAAGCCACCCAGCTGACTGAGAAGTAAGCCAGCCACGTGAGTTCACGCATTTATATCGTCCTTGTACTTCAGTGTACAGTGGACCCCCGAGTTTCGTAAACCCTGGAAATCGTACAGTTATGTAAGTATAATATTGTAAGTGCTTGTGGAAGTGTATTTTTGGGGGTCTGAAATAGACTAACCTACGTGACATTTTTCCTTAAGGGAGTAAATTCGTTCGGTAATGGCGCTTGAGCAGACTTCAGGAGTGAAGTTTTTACGAAACTCGGGGGTCCACTGTATCACTGTTCTGAGTGATAATACCATCCCTGTGGTATCCTGGGTTATTCAAGCCACCCTGGGTTAAGTTCACGTGCTTTTTATAAACGGCGTAAGCCACAGGCAAACGCGGGACTCTGTGAGCCAGTTGCGTGGGCCCACACCACCAGCCACCCCCCGCCACGACCACGTGACTCAGTCACCACCCACACAAAGCATCCATTGTGGATAATTTCACCCTTAACTGGGTCCTGCAAGCAGTTATTGGCTACGAATCGGGTCGAGCGTCCTTAGAGTGTTTCTTCTGAACTGTTTGTGCCACCTTTATTAAAGCCTAAGATTCGTAGTTCATCAATTTATGCACAATCCTCCGTCATTTCCATAAAATATATTTAGCTGAATTAGGTTAAATTAAATTGCGCTTCTTATAATAAGGTTAGGTAAGTTTTCTAAGGACTAAAGAGAGTGTAAGAATTATAGGCGAATAAGCCTGTTGATTGTACCTGGTAAGGTGTATAGTTGAGTTATTATTGAAAGAATTGCAGATGAACAAGGAGGCTTTAGGAAGGGTAGGGGGTGTGAGTAGAAGCCGATGCCAGCAATCTCCAGTATCAACCTAATCAACGCTTCAGTCAAAGTTTTCCACCCTAGAGACAATTACTGTGTTGTTGTTTTTATTTTTCAGATAACCTAGAGACAATTCGTGTGTTGAGACAATTTTGCCAGTTAACCCTTTGACTCTCACAACCCTCAATCCTGAGTGCTCTCCTGTTGTCGCAAAATTTAAAAAAAATAAATAAATTATTTTTTCTTATGAAATGATAGAGAATCGTTTCCCGATGGTAAAGACACCAAAAGTTTGAAATTTGATTGAAAACTCACGGAATTACGCTCTCGTGAAGTTAGTGATCTCAGCAATAAATACGCATCGGCAATTTCGCCGACTTTGAGCCCTATTTTCGGTAAATTCCATTGTTCCAGTTGACCAAACTCATAGATATTTATTTAGAACTCTATTTGTTCTATCGATTGAGTACAAGAAACCACCAATTTATCGATTTCAACTACCCAATAAAGTGATCAGAAATTGGCAATTTGGCCAATTTCATGCAAAATAAAAAAGTTGTCAATTTCAAAATAGGGTCCAGAATAAACAATACAGACATTCCTGGCACTAAAATAAGATGTTATCTGTTCATTAGTCACGTCTTTAGGCCCCTCTTATATTACTTTTGCTTTCTATTTTGATTTTTTATTCACATAAAAAATAGAAGATTTACCATTATGCAGACTATTGCATTCTTGTAAAAATGGTATAAATAATATCTGTGCACTTGTGAAAGAATATTAGACTCACCAATTGATGTGTATTGAACGCGTGGCGTGATTTGTTTACTCTTGAACATTTGCAAAAATCGAACATTTATCCTACTTTGAGCTCAATTTCAAGGTCGTTTTCATCATAAAACTAATCAAAATCATCTATATTTCTGTAGTATTTTGTCCATTCTATCAAATGAGACCATAAAAAAGAGAATACAAACATAAATACTATACGAAAATACACCTCAAAGTCGGCATTTTAATCCAGAAAAATGGTCAGAGTTTTTTTTCTCTCATTATGTACTGCGTGCTGCAGGATTTTTTTTATACTGCGCACACTGACCACACAGACCCATTCTCTCATATGTTGGCCTACCAGCTTTCTCCCATTTGATTTGAAGCCGCAAGAATTTAGGCGTATTGATACGTCCGAAACAGTGGCTCGTAAGACGTATATATACGACCAAAACAGTCAAAGGGTTAAAGAAATTTTGAGTTATCCTGGGAGTGTAACCTTATCCTAGGAAGTGTTATGTGTTAAATTAAATACTTCCATTAAATTTTATTTCACTAGTATTGTCTCTTGTTAACAATTGTGTCACATTTTGTGAATTTTGTTGTGTTACCAAGTTTACAGCAAGTACAGTTTTGTTAAAGTTATCTACTGTTCCCATATTCAACCAAGTAGTAATTTTTAAAAGAATTTAAATTTTTTCCTCCAGCATTGTCCCTGTGTTTTTTTTCTTGTTAATTGTTGTATTCCACCACGTGTACTATCCCAGAGTTATCATTTATTCATTTACCCTTGTTTGTTAATGTTAATTGTGTAATTAATTTTTTTGCTTGCTCCAGTAAATATATAAATTATTTTTGCTCCTCTCCAAGCAATTTTTAACCTTTTCCCAGTAATTTCCTGCTAATTCTTGTGTATTGCAGTCAGTGTAATTCTTCCCATTGCACCCAATATTGTTTTGTGTACTTGTTAATTTTTATATAGTGCTAATGTGATTTACTTTTGCAGACTAGTGATATAGTTTACTGAAGATATTATTTTGCTCCTATAAGTAGTACAGTGGTCCCTCGGTTTTCGTGCATCTCCAAACTCGAACATTTATGTAAGTGTATTTTCGTAAGTGCTGTTGCAAGTGTATTTTTGGGGGTCTGAAATAGACTAACCTATGTGACATTATTTCTTAACCCTTTCAGGGTCCAAGGGGGGTCTCCGAAACTCGTTCTCAGGGTCCAAGAATTTAAAAAAATAAAAAAAATTATTTTTTCTTATGAAATGATAGAGAATCTTTTTCCGATCATAACGCCACAAAAATTATGAAATTTGATCGAAAACTAACGGAATTATGCTTTCGCGAATTTAGCGGTAGCCATGACACTTACGCATCGGCGATTTCGCCCACTTTGAGCCCTATTTTCGGCAAATTCCAATGTTTCAGTCAACTAAAATTAGAGCTATTTCACTAGAACTCCATTTCTTCTATCGATTGAGTACACGAAACCGCCTATTTATCAATTACAACTACCCAAAATAGTGGTCAGAAAACTGCAATTTGGCCAATTTCACACAAATTTCAAACGATGCCAATTTCAAAATAGGGTCCAGAATAAACAAGGCAGACATTCCTGGCACTAAAAATAACGTCTTCTCTGTTCATTAGTCACGTTTACAGGCCCCTCTTACATTACTTTTGCTTTTAATTTTGAATTTTTATTCTCACAAAAAAATAGAAGATTTACTGTTATGTATACAACTGCATCATTGTAAAAATAGTATAAATAACATTAGAGCACTTGTGCATGAATATTAGACGTGCCAGTTGATGTGTATTGGATGCATGGTGTGATTTGTTTACTCTTGAACATCGTCAAAAATCGAACATTTTCGCTACTTTGAGCTCAATTTCAAAGTACTTGTCGTTGTCAAACCAATCAAAATCATCTCCATTTCTGTAATATATCTTCCAATCTATCAAATGAGACCAAGAAAACAAGAATACATCAATAAATACCATAAGAAAATAGACTGCAAAGTCGCTGTTTTAAGCCAAAAACACGGTCAGTTTTTTTTCCCTCATTATGCACTGTGTGGTGCAGGAATTTTTTTATACTGCGCACACTGACCACACAGACCCATTCTATTACATCTAGGCCTAACAGCCTGTTTCTGCTTGATTTGAGGGCGCTAGAATTTAGGCGTACTAGTACGTCAATAACCCCAGGGCGTAAGCCGTACTAGTACGTCAATAACCCTGAAAGGGTTAAGGAAGTAAATTCATTCGGTAATGGCACTTGAGCAGCATTCTGGAACAAATTTTCGGCGAAAACCGAGGGACCAATGTACTTGTATATAGTCAACAAAGAGCATGACTGTTGAGTTGATGAGTGTACTTCAGTTTCTGTAAGTGTTTATTTTCCTTTATTAATTAGTCTGTTCATTAATTTTTTTTCTCACAAGAAATTCTCATTTGTTTTCATGTGTTGTTGAACAAATTCACTCTTAAGTTTGATTAAAGTCAGTGTCCTTAGTGATTTGTTTAGTAACTGTTTCATTGAGTTACCTTGCTTTGCTTGCAATTAAGAGTAAGAGTGTTCAAACTAATTAATTTCTGATATCTTTGTTGTGTGCAAATACGTAATTTCCCCCAGTGTGATTTTATCAATCAATCATTTTTGAAACTGACTTTGTAAAAAAATTTACCTTTTACAGTATTCAATTTTTGTTTCACCAATTTGTGTTGTGTTTACTTAACTGTTCAAGTAACTTGTCATTCTCCTAAGAGTAATAAGTAATATTTCAGTGAACTTTTTAAGTGTTTCAAGCAGTAAAGTTACTTTAATTTATTGCCAGTGAATAATTCAATTGTTTTGTGCAATTTTTTAGTGATTTGTTTTATCAGATTGTTGCTCTTGCTATAACCATTATTGAATTCTTTTAAGTATTTGTGCATTTAATTCTTTTTACTGTGTTGCAATTTTGTTGATATTTAAAAGAAAAGAAAACTCATTTTGCAGTTATTTCAAGTTAAAGCTAGATTGTTTTTATTTTTAGTGTGTTGAATTTTCTTGCCAAGTCAATTTCCAGTGAGTTATCTTTTCTTTAGTGTTTCTGTGCAATTATTCATCGTTACTTATGCAGAATAGTTAAACATTAATACCAGTTAAGCTATATTGTGCTGTATACTTGCGTTAATTTTGCTTTCATCTAAAGTCTCATTCATTTGCTCGAAGTCATGTCTCTAGTAAATTCAAGTGATAACTATGTGTTTGCTGCCAGTCAATGCAATGAAGTTCAAGTAAATTTTTGTGATAATACTGTGTGTGCTGTTATTCAAAGTTATAATGATAATGAGTCAGTAAACAGTCAGCAATGTGTTTGTTCTCCCAGCTCGTATCAGAGAATTGCCAGAGTGATGCGGAATGTGAAGTTCAGATTAGTTCTTGTAGATAGTATGTGTTTTATTTGTTAACGTTGCCGAGCAGTAAGGCACTAGTATTGCTGTCACTCCTGTCTGGAATTCAGCCCCTACAATATCTTGCATGCAAGACAGCGTTCAGATGCCTAGGGTGCCGGAGGTATCCCAGACCGCCTTGAGTGCTGAGTCTATCCTTGCAATGTTGCTAGTTCAAGTAGTAGTTCCTCTCCAGGGGACGCTTTGTTGAAGAAAGACTACTTGAATGAGTTATAGCATCTCTCGCTGATGCAAAAGCAATTGCAGAAAGCCGTTTCTGTTGCTAATGTATTCACTAGAGTGCCAGTTGTTGTCCCTCGTGTTCCAGATAGTGATCTTTCCAGTTGACAGTAATCCTTTGCAGAGTAAAGTGTCGTGTGTCGAGTAATTATTACCTGCAGTAAGAGATAGTGAGAGCCGTTCTCCTTTGCTCATACTTTGTGTTATTGAGCTAACTATTTCAGCCGGGGAGAGACCCTTCCACTCCACCGAGCCTGTTCATTCCTTCAGTAGGAAAGTGATTATAAGTTAATCAACTCCACCAAGTTGTTCATTCCTTCAGTAGGAAAGTGATTATAAGTTAATTAAACCGAGTTTGTTCATTCCTTCAGCAGGAAAGTGATCATAAGTCGTGAGCTAAAGATAGAAAATTAGAAAATCCAGTTTAGAACTGAAGTTATTGACTGTGTGTTTTGTTATTAGATTTTCAGTATCTAGTAAGATTTTTGTGTATTCAAGTTCTCTCCGAGTTCTGAGTTTTAACAGTACGACCCATGTTAGTCGAGTCTATCTTTTCTGTTAAAGCTTCTTCCCTGTATATATTTATTCTTCCTCAGAAGCCGTTGAGTGCATGAATACAGACTGATCGATCAAATATCAAATTGTAATTGTAATACAGTGGACCCCCGCTATTCGAACGGCTCGGCAGTCGAACAAATCGTCATTAGTACAAAAAATTTGAAATCGTCATGCGAACAAATTATCGCGAGTCGAATGAATACGTTCGTGACCTGTCGGCCCAGGCGCTTGGGTGCCTCACAGCGCAGGCATGGAGAGCCAGTCCCGCGTTGTTTACACTCGAGAGAACAATACCCTGCACGCTTCCACAGACATTTCACACTTAATTATAATTTTTTGGAGTTTGTTCATTACGTGCGACTGTGAAATAAGCTACCATGGGTCCCAAGAAAGTTCCTAGTGGTACCCCTGGGCTGATAAAAGTGAGAAACACCGTAGAAATGAAGAAGGAAATAATACAAAAATACGAGAGTGGTGTGCGATTGTGTGATCTTGCCAGGATATATGGCAAAAACAGGTCAACTATCGCTTCTATCCTGCTTAAGAAGAAAGAAATTAAGCAAGCTGATGTTGCAAAAGGTGTTACTGTGCGAGCCAAAAACAGACCACAAATAATCAAAGAGATTGAGAAGTTGTTGCTGGTGTGGCTCAAGGATAAAGAGTTAGCGGGTGATAGTGTGTCTGAGTCAATTATTTGTGAAAAGGCAAGGAACTTGCATGCCGATCTTTTAAAGAAAATGCCTGCAACCAGTGCTGATTGTAATGGTAGTGAATTTAAAGCCAGCAAAGGCTGGTTTGAGAGATTTAAACATCGTAGTGGCATACATAATGTGGTAAGGCATGGTGAGGCTGCCAGTTCAGACAAACATGCAGCTGAAAAATTCATAAAGGAGTTTCAGGACTACATAAAGACTGAAAAATTGAAACCTGAACAAGTGTTCAATTGTGACGAAACAGGCCTGTTTTGGAAGAAAATGCCCAACAGGACCTACATTACTCAGGAAGAAAAGGCACTGCCAGGACACAAGCCTATGAAAGACAGGCTAACTCTCTTGATGTGTAGTAATGCTAGTGGGGATTTTAAATTAAAGCCTTTACTAGTGTATCACTCAGAAAATCCCAGAGTGTTCAAGAGACACAATGTCGTTAAAAGTAGATTGTGTGTCTTGTGGAGAGCTAGTCAGAATGCATGGGTCACAAAGCACCTTTTCAGTGACTGGATCCATGAAGTGTTTGGCCCCAGTGTGAGAAAATACCTACAGGAAAAGGGTTTGGACAAAAGTGCCTCCTGTTGCTGGACAATGCTCCTTCACATCCTCAAAACATGGAAGACCTACTGTGTGAAGACTTCAAATTCATAAAACTGAAGTTCTTGCCTCCTAACACCACTCCTCTCCTCCAGCCCATGGACCAGCAGGTCATCTGTAACTTAAAAAACTCTACACAAAAGCAGTGTTTGAAAAGTGCTTTGAAATGACCTCGGACAGTGAATTGACCCTTAGAGAGTTCTGGAAGAATCATTTCAATATCTACAGCTGCATAGGCCTTATAGGCAAGGCTTGGGAGGGAGTGACTTCAAGGACTTTGAACTCTGCTTGGAGACCATTGTGGCCAGGTTGTGTCCAACAGAGGGATTTTGAAGGGTTTGAGGCTGACCCTGACCCTGCCGACCCTGTGCCTGTTGTGGACTGTATTGTGGAATTGGGCAAGTCCATGGGGTTGGAGGTGAGTGGCGATGATGTGGAAGAGTTAGTGCAGGGCCACAGGGTAGAGCTAACAACTCAAGAGCTGCAAGAGCTGGAAATAGAAGAGCATCAGACCAGATTTGAGGCTATTGATTCACGGGAGAAGGAGGAGGAAGAGGGGCTGAAGAAGGTGCCTTCTTCAGAGATTAAGGAGATGTGTACAATGTGGAATAGATTGCAAAGTTTTGTTGAAAAATACCACCCTGAACAAGCTCAAACAAGCCATAACAGCAGCATGTTCAGTGACCAAACAATGTCCTTCTTCAGGAACATGTTGAAAAGGCGCCAGAAACAGAGGACTGTGGACAGTTATTTTGTTAAAGTGTCCAGTGACTCCCAAGCTGGCCCTAGTGGGATTAAAAGACAAAGAAAGAAGTAACCCCAGATAGGGCTTTGGTACCTGAAGTCCTTCTGGAAGGGATTCCCTTCCAAACACTAACCCCTCCCTCCCTCACTCCTCCTCCCTCTCTTCCATATGCCATCAACAATCTTCAATAATGGTAAGTAAAAAGACTTGCATTTATTTACTAATACTTTTAGTAGTACAGCACTGTAGTATTTAATGATTTTGTCTATGTAGAAGCTTAATTTTATTAAAATATAATATTTTTTATATATTTTTGGATTTCTGGAACGGATTAATTGTATTTCCATTATTTCTTATGGGAAAAATTAAATCGCCTTTCGAACATTTCACGTTAAGAACAAGCTCCTGGAACGGATTAAATTTGAATGGCGAGGGTCCACTGTACATATATAATGCATTATTTCAAGATCCTTTTAGATTCTCTTTGAATCTTTGACTCAAGAAGTGCGATAGTAAGATTAATCTTGCATAGTTCTAAGTTATAATGTGTTTGCTATTGTATAGATTCACCCAGTGCCAACTGTCTGTTCAGCCTATAGAGTTGTCTAGTATGCCGAGACGTCATACGTAACATGGCCGAGCTGTCGTGTCAGTAAATATGTATACACTTGTGTAGTGCATCAGAGTCTTCCTAGCTTACATAGCTGGTCCCTTTTGCGTGTGACGTCAGAGGCTTGTGCGCACGTGTATGCCCACGCAGAGGCATCGCCCTCACTTCGCGATAGACCTACACTCAGGCAAGAGGTGTGGGTACACTTCCTCTCACAGACTCGTAAATATACTGTAACCATCCTACAAGGAGTGTCCTTTGACAGCCTATTTATCTCTTTCAAACCCCACACAACATGTGATATGGAAAGATAATCATAAGGCATGGGTCACAAGGCAAATTTTCAAAGAATGAGTTAATGATGTGTTTGGCCTGAGTGTGAAAAAATACCTCCTGGAATGTAAATTGGAACTCAAGTGCCTCCTGGTACTGGACAATGCTTCTGCACATCCTCCAGACTTGGAAGACCAAGTGTTTAGGGACTTCAGTTTCATCACAGTGAAGTTCTTGCCTCCTAACACCACTCCTCTCCTCCAGCCCATGGACCAGCAGGTCATTTCTAACTTCAAAAAACTCTACACCAAAGCAGTGATTCAAATGTGCTTTGAAGTGACCTTGGACACTCAGTTGACCCTAAGGGGGGATGAGAGTCTTTTGATTTACAAAAAAAATAAAATTGAAAAATTATGGAAAAGAATTTTTTCTTACCAAAAAATAGTGCATAATTCTGGCAACAAATTGATGCAATCTGTTTATTTCTATCATATTTCTAAGTATGTTTATACTAAAAAGTATTTTTTGTGTTCTTGGTGTCAGCAAAAAGACTTGTTGGCAATTCGTCAGTGTTTTTTTTTTTACCCCTAAAATTGCGATTTTTATGATTGTTTCACTTGAAATACTCTACATGGCAACCTCTGTGAGGAGTGGTGTGTGTAAGCTACGGCAGACAGCTCTCAGTGGCCTTGTAGCCTCTGATAAGCATGGTGGGATGTACTGCTCTGAAAGGTGGCGTGCGATTTCCTACGATTTTTACACTTGCATAATTATCAATATCTCAGGAATAAGTTATTGACATTATAATACCTCTAATGCAAAGAGTATTTATCATAGCATCATGATTCTTTCACAGGTTATTGAAGAATGATGGTGCTAATGAATTACTGAGCGATTTTGCGATGTGTTGTATGGTTTCTTGTTAGTGATTTTTGTTTTCCCAACAAATTAAAAAAAAAAAAAAAACATTTCAACATTTTGTATAATGCAATCTATTGACAGAAAGCTCAAACCGCTCTGTATTTTCATAACTTAACTCTTCGTCTTTCATCTGATTTCAAATAGAACATTGAATGTCTTGTAGTAGAGGTTTTGCCCTAAGCCCTATGAAATAGGGCTTTTTTATTTTTTTTCTATATAACTGTAAGGCAAAACATCCCTAAAAACTCAGTGTCTATGTTTCAAATGCTGCTTAATTCACACACACATTTCCATTGAAATATTTGCATAATAAAAAAAAAAAGGTCCATTCAGCTCATCCCCCCTTAAGAGACTTCTGGAGGAATCACTTCACTATCCTCCATTGCATAAGCCTTATAAGTAAGGCTTGGGAGGGAGTTGATTCCAGGACTTTGAACTCTGCTTGGAGAAAATTGTGGCCAGATTGTGTCCAAGAGAGGGATTTTGAAGGGTTTGAGGCTGACCCTAACCCTGCCAACCCTCTGCCTGTTGTGGACTCTATTGTGGCATTGAGAAAGTCCATTAGGTTGGAGGTTAGTGGCGAGGATGTGGAAGAGTTGGTGGAGGACCACAGGGAAGAGCTAACCACTGTGAAGAGCTGCAAGACCTTCATTTGCAACAGCAACAGACCACAGCTGAGGAACTTGCTTCAGAGGAGGAGGAAGAGGGAGTGAAGGAGGTGCCTTCTTCATTGGTTAAGGACATTTGTGCAAAGTGGAATGAGGTGCAAAGTTTTGTGGAGAAATACCACCATGACCAAGCTGAAACAAGCCATATCTGTAACATGTTTAGTGACAAAACCTTGTCCCACTTCAGGGAAATCATAGAGATGCCAGAAACAGACCTCTATGGACAGATATGTTGTGCGACAGGGGTCCAGTGACTGTCAAGCTGTTCTTAGTGGCATTAAAAGACAAAGAAGGGAAGTAACCCCAGAGAGGGCTTCGATACCTGAAGTCCTTATGGAGGGGGATTTCCCTTCCAAACAATAATTCCTCTCTCTTTCCTCCTCCCTATCTTCCAGAAGCCAGCATTAGTCTTCAATAAAGGTATGTAATACTGATTTAATTGTTAAAAAAATTATTTTTTTGTGAATATTTTTCTCTGGAATGGATTAATTGTATTTTCTTTAATTCTTATGGGAAATATTATTTTCACTTTTTGGCCATTTCGCTTTTACCTGGAGTTTACCTGGAGAGAGTTCCGGGGGTCAACGCCCCCGCGGCCCAGAATGTGACCAGGCCTCATGGTGAATCAGAGCCTGATCAACCAGGCTGTTACTGCTGGCCGCACGCAGGCCGACGTACGAACCACAGTCCGGCTGGTCAGGCACTGACTTTAGGTGCCTGTCCAGTGCCTGCTTGAAGACAGCCAGAGGTCTATTGGTAATCCCCCTTAAGTACGCTGGGAGGCAGTTGAACAGTCTTGGGCCCCTGACACTTATTGTGTTGTATCTCAACGTGCTAGTGGCACCCCTGCTTTTCATTGGGGGGATGTTGCATCATCTGCCGAGTCTTTTGCTTTCGTAGGGAGTGACTCTCGTGTACAAGTTTAATACTAATCCCTCTAGGATTTTCCAAGTGTATATAATAATGTATCTCTCGCGCCTGTGTTCTAGGGAGTACAGGTTTAGGAACTTCAAGCGTTCCCAGTAAATGAGGTGGTTTATCGCAGTTATGCGTGCTGTGAAGGTTCTCTGCACATTTTCTAGTTCAGCAATTTCACCTGCCTTGAAAGGTGCAGTTAGTGTGCAGCAATATTCCAGCCTAGATAGAACAAGCAACCTGAAAAGTGTCATCATGGGCTTGGCATCCCTGGTTTTGAAGGTTGTCATTATCCATCCTGTCATTTTTCTAGCAGATGCGATTGCTACAGTGTTATGGTCCTTGAAGGTGAGATCCTCTGACATGATCACTCCCAGGTCTTTGACATTAGTTTTTTGCTCTATTGTGTGGTTGGAGTTTGTTTTATACTCTGATGAAATTTTAATTTCCTCACGTTTTCCATATCGGAGTAATTGAAATTTCTCATCATTGAACCTCATATTGTTTTCAGGAGCCCATTTAAAGATTTGGTTGATGTCTGCTTGGAGTCTAGGCCGACCTTCTGGAACGGATTACGGCCGATAACCAAGGGTTCACTGTATAACCTTAAAAACGTCAATGGAAATACAGTATATCATATTGTTTAATCTTATCCCAGGTTAAATCTACATAATGCACTTTTTATGTGCCCAATACATTTTTTTTTTTCAACACGTCGGCCGCTTCCCACCGAAGTGGGGTGGCCCAAAATGAAAAACGGAAGTTTCCCATTTTACATTTAGTAATATATACAGGCGAAGGGGTTACTAGCCCCTTGCTCCCAGCATTTTAGTCGCCTCTTACGACACGCATGGCTTACGGAGGAAGAATTCTGTTCCACTTCCCCATGGAGATGCCCAATACATATGTACCCTTAAAACCACTGCAAATTAACCTAAACCTAATTTACGTTACTGGAATTAGATAACTCATAGTTATATTTTAATGTCACATGTTATTAGGTACAGTAATTCATAGTTATACAGTGGAACCTCAGTTGTTGAACTTAATTCTTTCCAGATGTCGGTTCGACAACCAAAATTGTTGACAACCAAAATTGTCGACAACCAAACCAATTTTTCCAATAAAGAATAATGTAAATAGAATTAATCCGTTCCAGACCAAAAATGACAATACTATAATAATTTATTAATAATAATGTACTAACTACTACATAAAACAATGTATAAAATTATACAACACAGAGAAACTAAAAATAAATACTAAATGAAAATTTAACAGAAATACTGTACAGTAAATGAAAATTTAACTGCTTCTTACCTGTCAAAGGAGAGCTAATGGCATACTGGAAGCAGGAGGTGATGGAGAGGAGGGGGGGATGTTACTGCTTGGAAGGAGAGTCACCTACTAATAATATGTCCGGCGATTCTCCTGGTGTTGTTTCTCTTCTTTGTCTCTTCAATTTGTTTTTCTCCATTTATTGTTATAACCTGCTCACTTTTAGCCCTAGCCATGGTTCCAATGAATAAAATAAATGCTTATCGTTTTGTAAAGCACCTACATTGTACAATGTCCATAAAAGATAAGGTAGCTTTGAAGCCACTGTCAGTTGCTATGAGCTCCTGAGTCCCATGATGTCAACACTAATATCAATACTACGGCTTATTTACATATCAAAATTGATTTAATATGGCATAATAAACAATATAAATAACATAAAAACATGGTAAATACTCCAGAATGAATAATATTTGGCATAATACCGAGCGGTCTGACGGAAGTATGAAGTTACCGCTACAGAGTATGGGATAAAAGTACAGTGGACCCTGGATTTTATCATTACAGTAATTCGTTCCAGAATGCTGTTCGAGTGCCATTACCAAATGAATTTGTTCCCATAAGGACGAATGTAAATTAGATTAGTCCGTTTCAGACCCCCAAAAATACACTTACAAAAGCACTTACAAAAATACACTTACATAATTGTTCGAGTTGGGAGCTGTACGAAATCTGGGGGTCCACTGTACCATCCTCCTATCCCTGTCTTGGGGGCTTATATGAGAAAAAACATAGTGTAGTACAGGGCTAACTATGATATACAAGTTTTCGTTGATTATCTCAGAAGTAAGTTATTCATTTATATCTTAACATACCCCTCAAGGGAGGTTCCTTGACGCTGGTGAGGGGCTCTTGATCTAGAGAATTGGATCTGTGCTCCAGTTCCCCACAGGCGCTGTTTAATCCTACGGGTTTAGCACTTCCACATTATTATAATAATAATAATAATAATAATATCTTAACATACCAGCTTTAACCCTTAAACGGTCCACACGTATATATACGTTCGCACGCCCAGTGCCCCAAATATTTTGAAAAAAATTTTTTTTTTTATAGAAATAAAGAGCACAATTTTCTAAGTGTTATAGGATAAAAAAAAATATTTTGGGTCAGTAGTTACCGAGATATGAGGCGGAGAAGTTGGTACTGGATGCTCACCTGACAGCAACAGGAGTCCTGCCGCTTGCAGAATCATTGCCGATATACCTTTTTTTTTTCACTTTTTTTAATTATTTTATATAATTTTTATGTTCTCATAATCACAATTTATAGTAGTTCTTGTGATTTCATAGCCAATCTGTGTTCTGACACTAATATTAGGTACTGAAATTGTACTCAAATAATAATAACAATGATAGTGCATAAAAATAATAATAATAATAATGATAGTGAATAATAATAATAATAATAATAATAATGCATAATAATAATAATAATAATAATAATAATAATAATAATAATAATAATAATAATAATATTAATAAAAGTTCCCTTGAAGCATTGTAAGATTTGTGTCGCTGCCTTATCTCATCTGATCTCCACTAATGATGACTGGTGACATTTCATGAGGGGTGAGCCGTAGTCTTATCTCTTCTTATCAGTCCAGTAATTACAGTGATGACATTTGATGAGCTTACACTACTTCCCTTTATTTGTTACGCAAACCTGTCTGTCTGTCTGTATCTGTCTGTCTGTGTGTCTGTCTTTCTGTCTGTCTGTGTGTAGTCTCCTTTCTGTCTGCTTGTCTCAGAGAGTAGCTCATGAACCAACTGGTATTACGCAGATCACAAGCACAGTATAACACTTTGTCTTGATTTTTTTAGTTATCCTAGGTAATTTACACTATGTATAATTGTATTTACGTATGTGTTCCTGTGAGATAGAGACAGATAGAGACAGAGACAGATAGATACAGACAGATAGACAGCCAATCAGGTACCCAGCTGACCAGCCAGCTGCTGGCCAGCCAGGTGGCCAACCAGTTGTTTGCCAGCCAGGTCCCCAGGCAGGCAGGCAGCCAGCTGGCCTGCCAGCCTGCCAACATCACTTTCCACTTCAAAGGGGAGTGTTAATATGACATGACATCAGTGAATCTATGGTGTTTGCCATGCTGTTTGCTCTAGCTGGCCCTCAATTTAACTGGTGCTCCCACAAGGTACTAAGTGGTCCCAGATTTTTTTAATATGGTGCACACCGAGTGTTAAGACCCATTCTATGCTGACCAGGCATCTCAGGCCAATCGTGCCAAATTTGGAGGAAAGAAAAATAAAACGTAAATATACGTTTGGGGCAGTAGCAGTACTAACGTATATATACGTGTGGACCGTTAAGGGTTAATAAAGATAGGAATGCAATGAATTTCATAGACAACATAAAAGGACCCCAATGGAAATGTAAGTCACTTTGTCTGACTTTTTTGGGTTATCCTAGGTTCTCTACACATATGCTGCTATGTATAATAATTGTATTGTTGTTTGTTGGGCTATCTTATTGAAACTTGAGCAATTTATGAAGGAAAAATGGTTCTTAACGTATACCAGAGATGAAAAAAAATCAGACAATAAATAACGGAGTTCACTTCTCAGCCATTAGCCGCCCCTTAGCAGTATATTTTAGTATGGTTTTTATGGTTGTATTCTCGTTTTTTTGGCCTCATTTGATAGAATGGAAGATATATTACAGAAATAAATATGATTTTGATTGGTTTCACAATGAAAAGTAACTTGAAATTAAGCTCAAAGTAGCGGAAATGTTCGATTCTTTGGTGATGTTCAAGAGTAAACAAATGACGTCATTGTCCAATACATGTCCAACTGGCCAGTCTAATATGCAGTCATGAATGGGTTGACATTACTTATACAATTATGTATTACAATAATACAGTAGTCTGCATAACAGTAAATCTTCTATTTTTTTTTTTTTTTTGTGAATAAAAATTCAAATTGGAAAGTAAGAGTAATATAAGAGGGGCCTGGAGATGTGACTAATGAACAGCAAAAATTTTATTTTAGTGCCAGGAATGTCTGCATTGTTTATTCTGGATCCTATTTTGAAATTGGCATCTTTTGAAATTTGTGTGAAATTGGCCAAATTGCCAATTTCTTACCACTTTTTTGGGTAGCTGAAGTAGGTGAATGGGCGGTTTTTTTGTACTCAGTTGGCAGAATAGAAGTAAGTTTATTCAGGTATACACAAATACAGTTAAAAAGTTTATTATACAGAGTAGCGTATGTGTAAAGAACCTAGGATAACCCAAAAAAAGTCAGTGACTTATTTCCATTGGGGTCCTTAAAGACCATCATGTAGTCAATGGATTTTAACACATAATAAACCAGCTAGCTATTTTATATAACCAGAAACAAGAACCCTTGCAATATCTGTTCTTGCAAGAGTTGCACTGAGGCGAAGGTTCAGTGCAAAGCTTGTATAAACCTTGCTGAATTTAAACAGCACTACAGAAGGAATACGTACTAGCAAAATAGCTGAGTTTGGTAGACTGGAACAATAGAATGGGCCAAAAATGGAGCGTAAATTGGGTGAAATCGCCGATGCGTAAATATCGCCATTGGGTTAAGTGTATTCTAACCTAACCACTCTGTGATCAGGCAAAGTCACTAATCTGGCACCCTACAGGTCCCAATGATGCCGGATGAGTGATGGCCGACCTGTATTGGACAATTTAAATTACAGTATACATTGTACAGTGGACATTTGGTTTTCGCACAGTTCCAAACGCGAAAAATTATGTAAGTGCATTTTTGTAAGTGTTTTGTAAGCGTATTTTTGGAGGTCTGAAACGACTAATCTAATTTACATTCGTCCTTATGGGAACAAATTTGTTCGGTAACGGCACTCGAATAGCATTCTGGAAAGAATTATCAACGAAAACCGAGGGTCCACTGTATCTCTAAAAATCAAACAAGGACTTACATTCAATATTTATCATTATTCTTAATATTAGTCTTCTAATAATCACATACGTATTATTACATTCATGAAAGGAGCGCTAGACCTTAGACCTTTAACCCTTTCAGGGTTTGTGACGTACTAGTACGGCTTACGCACCAGGGCGTTTGACGTACTAGTACGCCTAAATTCTAGCGCCCTCAAATCAAGCAGAAACAGGCTGGTAGGCCTAGATGTGAGAGAATGGGTCTGTGCGGTCAGTGTGCGCAGTATAAAAAAAATCCTGCACCACACAGTGCATAATGAGGAAAAAAAAACTCTGACTGTGTTTTTGGTTTAAAACAGCGACTTTACAGTCTATTTTCGTATGGTATTTATGCTTGTATTCTCGTTTTCTTAGTCTCATTTGATAGAATAGATGATATGTTACAGAAATAGAGATAATTTTGACTGGTTTCATGATGACAAGTACCTTGAAACTGAGCGCAAAGTAGCTAAAATGTTCGATTTTTGCCTATGTTCAAGAGTAAACAAATCACGCCATGCGTCCAATACACATCAACTGGGTAGTCTAATATTCTTCCACAAGTGCGATTATATTATTTATACCGTTTTTACAATGATGCAGTAGTATACATAACAGAAAATCTTCAATTTTTGTGAGAATAAAAATCAAAATGGAAAGCAAAAGTAATGCAATAGGAGCCGGGAGACATGCCTAATGAACAGATAAAATGTTATTTTAGTGCCAGGAATGTCTGTCTTGTTTATTCTGGACCCTATTTTGGAATTGGCATCTTTTGAAATTTTTGTGAAATTGGCAATATTGTCAATTTCTGACCGCTTTATTGGTTAATTGAAATCGGTAAATTGATGGTTTCTTGTACTCAATCGATAGAACAAATAGAATTCTACAATAATAGCTATGATTTTCGTAGACTGAGACTATGGAATTGGCCGAAAATAGGGCTCAAAGTGGGCGAAATCGCCAATGCGTAAATATCTTCGATACCGCTAACTTTGCGAGAGCATAATTCCGTTAGTTTTTCACCAAATTTCATACTTTTGGTGGCGTTATGATCGGAAAAAGATGCTCTATCATTTCATAAGAAAAAATAATTTATTTTTTTTCCGAAAATGTTTCGACCCTGAGAGAGAGTTAAGAATCGAGGTCTCGACCCTGAAAGGGTTAAGAGTCTTACAACATCTTGGAGAATGATGATGATCAATGATAAACTTCATTTCTACGAATTATGTTGTACAACTGATTCAGGAAAAGATGACGTTATTGACATACATTACAAAGCCTCTGATTATGTAGAACACTTTAGGCAGCCTTAAAAAAACTTATACATATGTAACTACAGTGGACCCACGAGTAACGAACAAAATTCATTCCAGAAGCCTGCTCAAGTGCCATTACCGAACGAATTTACTCCCTTAAGAAATAATGTCAAGTAGGTTAGTCCATTTCAGACCCCAGACCCCCAAAAATACACTCACAAAAGCACTTACAATATTATACAGTGGACCCCCGCTTAACGAGCAAAATTCATTCCAGAAGCCTGCTCAAGTGCCATTACCGAACGAATTTACTTCCTTAAGAAATAATGTCACGTAGGTTAGTCTATTTCACACCCCCAAAAATACACTTCCACAAGCACTTACAATATTATACTTACATAATTGTATGATTTCCGGGGTGCTTGTTAGGCGGGGGTCCACTGTACTTACATAATTGTACGATTTCCGGGGTGTTCATTACTCGGGGGTCCAATGTACTTATAACTAGTACAGTGGACCCCCGAGTATCGTAAGGCTCATACGTATATCGTAAAACTCGTGTTACGTAAGCTTTTTTCGATTTCGTGTATCGTAAATGGACTCGTGTATCATAACGTATTAGACCTGTCCGCCTGCTCCGTGCCTGCTCTGCGCCTGCGCAGGACGCCAGTGAAGCGTTGTTTACCATTGAGAGAACATTACCCAGCGCGCTCTTTCAAACATTCACAATACATTTGGTGTCTTTTTTGGTGGTTTAGTGATTGTCACTGTGAAATAAGTCACCATGGGTCCAAAGAAGCTTCCTAGTGGCACCCCTGTGGTAAAGAAAGTGAAGAACACCATCGAACTGAAGAAAGAGATTATAGAAAAATATGAGTGGCGTACGTCTGAGTGAACTTGCCAGGATGTACAAGAAAACCCCATCTACTATCAGCTCTATCCTGGCAAAGAGAAATGAGATCAAGGAAGCTAATGTTGCAAAAGGGGTTGATATGTTAACGAAAAATAGATCGAAAACAGTGGATGAGGTTGAGAAGTTGTTGATGGTGTTGATCAATGAAAAACAGATAGCGGGTGATAGTATTTCCACGGCGATAATTTGTGAAAAGGCAAGGAAGTTGCACGCAGATCTTGTCAAGACAATGCCTACAACCAGTGGTGAGGCGAGTGATTTTAAAGCCAGCAAAGGCTGGTTTGAGAGGTTTAAGAAACATAGTGGCATACACAGTGTTGCGAGGCATGGTGAGGCAGCCAGCTCAGACAAACGTGCAGCTGAAAAATTTGTGCAGGAATTCCAGGGGTTCATAGACACTAAAAAATTTGAACCCCAACAAGTGTTTAATTGTGATGAAACAGGCCTGTTTTGGAAGAAAATGCCCAACAGGACCTTCATTACTCAGGAGGAAAAGGCACAGCCAGGACACAAGCCTATGAAAGACAGACTAACTCTCATGATGTGTGCCAATGCCAGTGGTGATTTTAAAGTGAAGCCTTTACTGGTGTATCACGCAGAAAATCCCAGACCCTTCAAGAAACACAGTGTTAACAAGGATAAATTGTGTGTGCATTGGAAGGTGAGTGGTGAGGATGTGGAAGAGTTGGTGGAGGAGCACAGGGTAGAGCTAACAACTGAAGAGCTGCAAGAGCTTCATCTGGAACAGCAACAGACCACAGCTGAGGTTATTGCTTCACAGGAGGAGGGAGAGAGAGAGAAGGAGGTGCCTTCTTCAGTGCTTAAGGTGATGTGTACAAAGTGGAATGAGTTGCAGACATTTGTTGAAAAACACCACCCTGAGCAAGCTGAAATGAGCCTTCTGTGCAACCACTTCAGTGACAGAGCCATGTTGTACTTCAGGAAAGTATTAAAGAGTTGTCAGAAACAGAGGACTCTGGACAGTTATTTCACCAGGCAGGGATCTAGTGACTCTCAAGCTGGTCCTAGTTGGATTAAAAGACCAAGAAGGAAGTAACCCCAGAGAGGGACTTGCTACCTGAAGTCCTTTTGGAGGGGGATTCCCCTTCCAGCCACTAACTCCCTGCCCCTGTCATCCTCCCTATCTTCCAGATGCCTGCAACTCTTCAATAAAGGTAAGTAAATGTATATATATATACGTACAGTGGACCCTCGGTTAACGAAAGGTCCCGTTAACGAAAGCTTCGGAAACCGAAAGCTTTTTTCGTAATCGGTTAGCGAAAAATTCCTCGGTTACCGAAAGGTATTAGACGTGTCCGCCTGCTCCGCGCAAGCGCAGGACGCCAGTGAAGCGTTGTTTACCATTAAGAGAACATTACCTAGTGCGCTCTTTCAAAGATTCACAATATACAGTATTTGGTGTCTTTTTTGGTGGTTTAGTGATTGTCACTGTGAAATAAGTCACCATGGGTCCAAAGAAGCTTCCTAGTGGCACCCCAGTGGTATCATTCATGCAGGGAGTGTAGCATTCATGCAGGGAGTGTAGCATTCATGCAGGGAGTGTAGCATTCATGCAGGGAGTGTAGCAAGGATGCAGGGAGTGTAGCAGGCATGCAGGGAGTGTAGCAGGCATGCAGGGAGTGTAGCAGGCATGCAGGGAGTGTAGCATTCATGCAGGGAGTGTAGCATTCATGCAGGGAGTGTAGCATTCATGCAGGGAGTGTAGCATTCATGCAGGGAGTGTAGCATTCATGCAGGGAGTGTAGCAGGCATGCAGGGAGTGTAGCATTCATGCAGGGAGTGTAACAGGCATGCAGGGAGTGTAGCAGGCATGCAGGGAGTGTAGCAGGCATGCAGGGAGTGTAGCAGGCATGCCCCTGTAATCCTCCCTATCCTCCAGATGCCTGCAAGTCTCTTCAATAAGGTAAGTAAATGTTATTTATATTTTATTTTTGGTGAATATTTTTTTGTGGAACGGATTAATTGTATTTACATTATTTCTTATGGGAAATAAGGGTTCGGATTACGAAAGATTCAGATTAAGTAATAGCTCCTGGAACGGATTAATTTTGTTAACCGAGGGTCCACTGTAGTATTGTTTTTTATTATTTAGTACATGTATGTGAATATTTTTGGGTGGAACGGATTAATTGTATTTACATTATTTCTTATGGGAAATAAGGTTTCGAATTACGTATTTTTCGTGTTAAGTAATAGCTCCTGGAACGGATTAATTACGATAGTTGTACTAGAATTTTTTTGCAAGAACAATTTGTGGGAAGTTTTAGTAAAAGAATTTGCTGTAACATTTGCAGAGTTTATTACAGATGTTGGTAAAGTACAAATGTAGATACAGTGGACCCCCAGTTAACGGCCTGCTCTAAACATTAACAATTATGTAAGTGTATTTTGTAAGTGTATTTTGTAAGTGTATGTTTGGGGGACCAAAAGGACTAATCTAATTTACATTATTCCTTATGTTAATAAATTCGTTCGGTAACGGCACTTGAACAGCATTCTAGAACGAATTATGGCCATTAACCGGGGGTCCACTGTACTAATCTAAATTTGAGTATTACTGCAGAGGGCATACACGAAACTGAAGACCATGATCTCCCCAACTTCCTTAGACAAGCTGACATTACCATTACTGATTAGCCAAGTGTCCTCAACACATTATATACGTGTGGTGTATTAGTGTATGTTCCTATTACAGTATTGTGCAATTCTTTGTACAGTGGAACCCCGAGTAACATAAAAACTTCATTCCAGAAGCCTCCTCCAGTGCCATTACCGAACAAATTTACTCCCTTAAGAAATACTGTCAAGTAGGTTAGTCCATTTTAGACCCCCAAAAATACACTTACAAAAGCACTTACAATATTATATTTACATAATTGTACGATTTCCGGGGTGTTCGGTACTCGGGGTTCCACTGTACTAACTTTTACTAGCTAGCAGTTAGAATGATAACAAATTCACACTCCAGACAACATACTCCACCAATATTCAAAAACCTAAACTTACTCACCATACAAGACATCCATACTTTTTACTGTGCCTATTACATACATAGAACACTCTATGCAAATATTAACCCACCACTCAAACTTCTCCTTACCAATTTTAACAGGACACATGACCATAACACAAGACACAGATCACTCCTCGATGTTCTCCGTGTCCATCTAACACTATGTAAAAACTCAATGCATATAAAAGGCACGAAAATTTGGAATTCATTACCTGTCATTGCCAAAGAAACCCTGCCTGTACCCCAATTCAAAACGATGCTAAAAAACCACCTTCTCACCCAAAGCTAAATGCCCAATATCAAACATTCCCAACAAAGTAGAATAATCACTTAATGTAAAAACCTGACTAATCACTTAAATGTAAAAACCTGTTATGAATAATACATACTAAGCTAACTATTTCCATAACATTTACATTATAATGACCACGTAAACTGTAACTGCAATGCAACTAATTGTTTTAAATTGTTATCTCACTCAATTAGTTGCATTGCTACAATTAATTGATATGTTCAACTTATATTCAAACTCTATAACTTAGATACGCAATTATACTTATTTTATAAATTATCAACCATAACTTTTTACCATGTAGTCTAGAATTAAGTAGACCTAAGAATGCCCGCAATGCACAGCATATTAGGTGCTTTTGGCATGTACATCTCATTAATAACTATATTTCTTGTCTACCATGTATCATTGTACCATGTCTCAATAAAGTATTATTATTATTATTACAGTGGTACCTCGACTTACGATATTTTTTCATTCCAGAATGCTGTTCAAGTGCCATTACCAAACGAATTTATCTCCTTAAGAAATGTTGTAAAATAGACTAGTCCTTTTAGACCCCCAAAATTACACTTACAAAAGCATTTAAAAAAATAAACTTACATAAAAGGGTGAGTTTGGGGACCATCGTAAGTCGAGGTACCACTGTATTATTATTATTATAGTACAGTGGTACCTCGAGTTACGATGGTCCCCAAAATCGCCCTTTTATGTAAGTTTATTTTTTTAAATGCTTTTGTAAGTATATTTTTGGGGGTGTAAAAGGACTAGTCTATTTTACATTATTCCTTATGGGGATAAATTCGTTTGGTAATGGCACTTGAACAGCATTCTCGAACGAAAAAATATCGTAACTCGAGGTACCACTGTACAGTGGACCCTCGGTTAACGAATACCCCGGAAATCGTACAGTTATGTAAGTATAATATTTTAAGTGCATGTGGAAGTATATTTTTGGGGGTCTGAAATAGACTAACCTACGTGATATTTTTTCTTAAGGGAGTAAATTCGTTCGGTAATAGTGCTTGAGCAGACTTCAGGAGTAAAGTTTTTACGAAACTCGGGGGTCCACTGTACTTTTTTTTAGTGCTATTACTTGCTTAAACTTTGTGCTTAAGTCAAGTCTTATTTCTAAATTAATTTTATATCATATTTACTGTCTGTCCATTTAATTTAATTTAGGTTGGTCCTAGGTAGTAGGTTGGTAGACAGCAACCGCCCAGGGAGGTACTACCGTTCTGCCAAGTGAGTGTAAAACGAAAGCCTGTAATTGTTTTACATGATGGTAGGATTGCTGGTGTCTTTTTTCTGACTCATAAACATGCAAGATTTCAGGTACATCTTGCTACTTCTTCTTACACTTAGGTCACACTACACATTCATGTACAAGCATATATATACACACCCCTCTGGGTTTTCTTCTATTTTCTTACTAGTTCTTGTTCTTATTTCATCTTATCTCCATGGGGAAGTGGAACAGAATTCTTCCTCCGTAAGCCATGCGTGTCGTAAGAGGCGCCTAAAATGCCTGGAGCAAGGGGCTAGTAACCCCTTCTCCTGAATAAATTACTAAATGTAAAAGGAGAAACTTTCGTTTTTCCTTTTGGGCCACCCTGCCTCGGTGGGAAACGGCTGACGTGTTGAAAAGAAAGAAAGGATATATTTTTTTTTTTTATTAACACATCGGTCGATTCCCACCAAGGCAGGGTGGCCCGAAAAAGAAAAACTTTCATCAACATTCACTCCATCACTGTCTTGCCAGAGGGGTGCTTTACACTAGTTATAAAACTGCAACATTAACACCCCTCCTTCAGAGTGCAGACACTGTACTTCCCATCTCCCTATATATATATTCTCTTGAAATAGTTCTCAACAAACCAATACCTAGTACTGCCTTTCATCCAGTAACTCCTTTACTCTAAGCTTTAAAAAATAATCAAGGTGCTAATTCAGGTGCTAAAGTGTTTTACTCTCATTGTTTACTATTATATTCCCTAGCTCCTTTATTTTAGAGTTAACTAACTGCCACAGTTCATATATTAACTTTTGTTAAAATAATTAAGGTGCTAACTCGGGTGCTAAATTGTTTTACTTTCATTGTTTACTATTACATTCCCTAGCTCTTTATTTTTAGCTTTAGAATAACTACCATAGTTCATTTATTCGCATTTGTAAAAATAACTAAGGTACCAATTCACGTGCCAAGAGCTCTTTTTACATTGTTCTATTCTTAAGTCTAATTATAGAATCCCATTCAACCTTATGATTCCAAACATTGATCCTGATATCAACCTCTTATTAAATGACTTACACGACCCTAACATCAACTGTAATTATTACACAGCAGAACAAGCAAAAGCACTACTCAGAGCCAACAATAACATAACTGTCTTTAACTACAATATCAGATCTTTAAGCAAACATTACGATGACCTCTTAGCATTATTAAATTCCCTGCAGGCCAGTATGTCCATTATTGCTCTCACTGAAACCTGGCTAAAGCCTAATATACTAATACTACAGATATCTATGCCATTCCTGGTTACACAGCCATACACAACTGTAGGCCAGACCAACAAGGGGGTGGCACAGCTATTTACTACTCAGACCAGCTTGAATGTATCAACAATACTTGCACAAGAGATGAACATGGAGAATATTTAATAGCTAAGTTTAAATCTAAATACCTACAAAAACCTCTCACAGTGATAAACATCTACAGAGTACCACAGTCAAATATTAGCCAATTTAGTGAAAAATTAGGAAGTATGATTACTGATGCACACATGAACAAAGACCATTTAATACTTACAGGAGACTTCAATATCAATCTCCTACAAGATCAGGACCCACAAGTAACTGAATTCACAAACACTATGAGCAACTGCTTGCTTCTACCAACAGTAACAAAACCAAAAAGAATCTCTGAGACTAGTGCCTCCCTATTAGACCACATCTGGACTAACACCATATCCCCTCTAAAATCAGGCATAATCACAGATAATACCACAGACCACTACCCTACCTTTCTCATAACCAACCTAGGTAAATTACCCCAAGAGACTACTAAAGTTACCTTCAGACTACATAATGAGACAGCTATTAATAACTTCATAACAGCTATGTCATACATCGACTGGCAAACTGAGTTAGACACCTATACAGATACAGTGGACCCCCGGCTAACGAACACCCCGGAAATCGTACAATTATGTAAGTATAATATTGTAAGTGCTTGTGGAAGTGTATTTTTGGGGGTCTGAAATAGACTAACCTACGTGACATTATTTCTTAAGGAAGTAAATTCGTTCGGTAATGGCACTTGAGCAGGCTTCTGGAATGAAGTTTTTTCGTTAGCCGGGGGTCCACTGTACTGACATATGCATTAATAATTTTCTAAAAAAGACCCAATACCTCTATAACATGCATTGCCCTAAAAAAACTAAACAGATCACAGTTAAGAGACTAAACAGTCCCTGGCTAACACCCAGCATTCTCAAATCCATTAATATAAAACACCTATATGAAAAACAGTACAGAATGGGTCAAATAACAAGAGACCAAACAAAACGTTACTCATCAAACCTAACCAGCCTGATAAGAAGGTCAAAAAATTTTTATTATGAGAACAGATTACATAACTTAAAAGGTGATATGAAGACCTGGAAAACCCTATCTGAAATTCTAAGAACTAAAAAGATATCCAGAAACAGAACAATCAAACTGACGAAACTAGATGAACCCCTACTCCCACCGACTGAAACAGCAAACAGACTCAATGTTTTCTTCTCCACCATAGGAAAAAAGGTGTCAAGCAAAATCCCAAGTTCAAACACTCCACCTAACGACTACCTCACTGGCACCTACCCAAATACACTATTCTTAGCTCCGACCAACCCAACAGAAGTCTCACTTGTTATCAACGCATTAAAAAACAAGGCAGGAGATCTAAATAACTTACCACCTTTTATATACAAAAAAGCTTCTCAAGTACTATCGCCAATTATTTCAACACTCTTTAACAAATCCATTGAATCCTCCACCTTCCATCAATACTCAAAATAGCGAGGGTTACCCCCATACATAAAGGAGATCAAACAGACCTGAATAACTATAGGCCAATATCTATCTTACCCCTTCTCTCCAAAATCTTTGAAAAATTAATTCATAGGCAAATCTATTCCTACCTCATCTCCCACAACATACTCAACCCCTGTCAGTTTGGTTTCAGGCCTAATAAAAACACAAATGATGCTATTATACACATGCTTGAAATAATATACACCGCTCTCGAGAAAAAAGAAATCCCACTGGGAATCTTCAGTGATTTACGTAAAGCTTTTGATACAGTTGACCATGATCTGTTACACTTTAAATTATCACACTCTGGTATAAGAGGGCACTCCCTCAACTACCTAAAGTCATACCTTAGCAACAGAAGCCTATATGTGTACACAAATGGAGCTAACTCTTCCACACAAAAAATTACAGTTGGTGTCCCGCAGGGAAGTGTTCTTGGACCACTTCTCTTTCTCATTTACATAAACGACCTACCAAATGTATCTCAACTACTCAAACCCATACTATTTGCAGATGACACTACATACGTCTTCTCTCACCCATGCCCAGTCATACTAGCCAATACTGTAAATGCTGAATTACAGAAAATATCTACCTGGATGATGACTAACAAGCTTACTTTCAATGTTGATAAAACCTTAAAGGCCCAAAAATTTGGAAGTCATTACCTATGATTACCAAAGAAACCCTGTCTGTACATCAATTCAAAACTCTGCTAAAAACCACCTACTCACCCAAAACTAAATACGTACACAATACTTAACATTACCTACAAAGTTAATAAATCACTTTCCACTGCCTCAAAATAACATTATTCACTGTGTTACTCCCCTAGCCTCAAAACCCCTTACATAATTGCTCAAAGAACAATAATTTCTCAAACATAATCTAGTGCAAATGTTGAAACTTATATCTCATAAATGTACAGTGGTACCTCGAGTTACGATATTTTTTCGTTCGAGAATGCTGTTCAAGTGCCATTACCAAACGAATTTATCCCCATAAGGAATACGTAATGTAAAATAGACTAGTCCTTTTACACCCCCAAAAATATACTTACAAAAGCATTTAAAAAAATAAACTTACATAAAAGGGCGATTTTGGGGACCATCGTAACTCGAGGTACCATTGTATAAACCTGTTATAATTAATGCAACCTAGTCTAACTTTGTTCCTACAGAATTACCAAATAAAGAAATCCATTCTCATGTACTCTTGTACTCCTTGTAACTCATCTAATGACCATATAAAATGTTAATGCAACACAAATAATTGATTTGATTTGTTTGATCTGATTTAATAAATTGCATTACTACATATTATAAAACTGTAATGCTTCAAAATTGTAAAACTATTATGTTTCAAAATTGTTATGTTCAAATTATGTTCAAATTTCATAGCTTAAATACTCAACTATACTTATACAGTGGTCCCTCGGTTTTCGCCGAAAATTCGTTCCAGAATGCTGCTAAAGTGCCATTACTGAACGAATTTACTTCCTTAAGGAATAATGTCACGTAGGTTAGTCTATTTCAGACCCCCAAAAATACACTTGCAACAGCACCTACGAAAATACACTTACATAAATGTTCGAGTTTGGAGATGCACGAAAACCGAGGGACCCCTGTATTGTAAATTGTTTACTATAATTTTTACCATTTAGCTGTAAGTTAATTTTAAGTTTGCCCACAATGCTCTGCATATTAGGGGCTTTTGGCATGTACACCCCATTCTTATAACCCATTGTACGTCTTTGTATCATGTCACAATAAACTATTATTATTATTATTATTATTATTATTATTATTATTATTATTATTATTATTATTATTATTATTATATAGCATGCATAGCATCTCAGGCAAATCTTAGTCTATATTAAATTAACAATAACTCAAGTCAATTCATAAAAAAAAAATCCCAATAAGAAGATATAATTATCAAGTTTAGCAGGTTGAGTGAAACTATAGTAAATACTTAAACTACAATACAAAATAAAGATTGATCCAAGGAAGAGGATATCAGATCCAATTCCTTGGATCAAGAGACCCTTAATGGCATTAAGGAAACTCCCTTGAGTGGCTATAATAAACACAAAACGTTACAGGCATTCATCAGATATAAATTATGTATAACTGAGGATAAGAGAAATCAAAGTAAGATTAAGCTCTCACATAACTTTATGCTTCCAATTTTTTTTTAAATAATGTAATGTCAATTCTTTGCAAAATAATTCTAAGTAATGTAGTTAAAGAGAAATATATTAATCAATTTGTGTTCATTTTTTTTTGGTAGAGTTAAACATGAGTAATTTAGCAAACTTAGGTGATTACAACTATAATACATAGTAAAATGTGTAAATTATCTAGGATAACCCAAAAAAAGTCAGAGGCTTATTTTCATTGAAGTTCTTGTAATTTCAAGGGGATATGCGTGCTAAACACATAGGGACCATATATGTATCTACTTTGGTATAGGAGGTATTCAGGTTTGATCCAAGGAAGGAGAGAACAAGACCAGTTACCTGGACCATGAGTCCCTCACCAGCATCAATTTAAATAATCCAGATCAATTTAAATAACCCAGAATTATCACATTACAGTAACCGCTAACACCGGAACTTACAACATCTTGGCAACTTTGCTCCTTCTACTGTGTGATGTAAGGTGCACTGTGCTTTACCAGCTCTACAGTGGTTACAGTGCTAGAACGCAAGGTTCAGTATGGTGTTGTTGTTGTTGTTGCTGTTGTTGTTGGGGTTTATAGGGCCACGGTTCAGTGTGTGAAGATGAATCTTTCTTTCTTTCTTTGTTGGGTTTATCAGGGGCCCTGACATCTTACGCCGTATCGAACCCGACTTCCCGATAATAATAATAATATCTTTATTTCTACAAGTACATGTACAAGGTACACAGGCCTACCTGACAGCAATGATATACTACTATATAGAAAGCCGCTTGTTATGCTCTCAGAACATTTCGGGAAAATTAGGTCAGTTTTGTCCCAGGATGCGATCCACACCAGTCGACTAACACCCAGGTACCCGTTTTACTGATGGGTGAACATGGACAACCGGTGTAAGGAAATACGCCCAATGTTTTCACCCTTGCCAGGAACCGAACCCGGATATTCAGCGTGTGAAGCGAAAGTTTAGCCACCAAGCCACGGTGCGTGGCCTGGTGGCTAAAGCTCTTGCTTCACAGTTCGATTCCCAGAGAGGGTAGAAACATAAGAACATAAGAAAGAAGGAACACTGCAGCAGGCCTACTGGCCCATGCGAGGCAGGTCCAAGTCTCCAACCGGCTTCAGCCAATGCCCCGACCCAGCCAGGTCAGGTTACATTCACTTAAGGAAGGAGCACGGCATCTGACCTAGTGGCACAAGCTAGTCAGGACCAACTCACACCCACCTGCACCCACTCATATATTTATCTAGCCGACCACCTGGATTTAACCCTCCCCAGGTAGTCAGGTCACTTCCACTTAAGGAATTAGTACGGCATCTGACCTAGTAGCACAAGCTAGTCAGGTCCAACTCACACCCACCCACACCCACTTATGTATTTATCTAACCTATTTTTAAAACTACACAACGTCCCAGCCCCTATGACGGTACTCGGGAGTTTGTTCCACTCTTCCACAACTCTATTACCAAACCAGTGCTTTCTTATATCCTTCCTGAATCTGAACTTTTCCAACTTGAAACCATTGCTCCGAGTCCTGTCTTGGCTGGATATTTTCAGCACGCTATTTACATCCCCTTTATTTATTCCTGTTTTCCATAACTTATGTGACATGTCAAGATATCTTATTCATGAAATAAGATACCATTTGTACTAAGCAAATTTCCTAAATTTGCTTGTAACAGATAATTGAAATGTAGATATAAACCCAAATGTACAATTGTTAACCCCTTTGGGGCCTAGTGCCTAGGCCTTTTGTGTATCCATATGCTCTTGCGCTACCGTCCACAGGATGGATATGGGGTGCACAATAAACTAGCCACTTCGGTGGCAAAATCTAAAAAATCTGTTTTCCATTTATACACCTCAATCATATCCCCCCCCCCTAATTCTACGCCTTTCTAGAGAGTGCAGATTCAAGGCCCTCAGTCTATCCTCATAGGGAAGATTTCTGATACATGGGATCAACTTTGTCATCCTCCTCTGTACGTTTTCCAGTGCATTTATATCCATTCTGTAATACGGTGACCAGAACTATGCAGCATAATCTAAATGAGGCCTAACCAAAGATATATAGAGTTGAAGAACAACCTGGGCGTGTTTCTTTACACTGGTTGTTTTTATTGATTCTTTTCCCCCTTAAATAAGATAAGATTTCTTCGGATTTTTAACCCCGGAGGGTTAGCCACCCAGGATAACCCAAGAAAGTCAGTGCGTCATCGAGGACTGGCTGTCTTATTTCCATTGGGGTCCTTAATCTTGTCCCCCAGGATGCGACCCACACCAGTCGACTAACAACCCAGGTACCTATTTGCTGCTAGGTGAACATGACAACAGGTGTAAGGAAACACGTCAAAATGTTTCCACCCGCCGGGAATCGAACCCGGGCCCTCCGTGTGTGAAGCGAGAGCTCTACTGACATTTCGTCAAACGCAGGTTGTATTAGAATTATTTAGATCTTTATCTTTCATCTGATGTCAACTAGAACATTGTACATCTTACCAATTTTGTAAAAATTGTCGAGGTTTATGCCCTATAGAATAGGGCACTATTTATTTATTTTCTATCTATATTTTAAGGCAAAAAGTCACTACAAACACAGTGTGCACTTAGGTTTCAAATGCTGCTTAAATCACAGTAAATTTTTCATTGAAATTGGACAAAAAAACAAAAAACAAAAATTTAAGTCATCATCAGCCCCTTAATCTCCCCTTCCTTGGATCGAACCTGAGTGCCTCCCAAACTCTGTATGATACATACGGGTGTAACACTATTAACGAAGAACTAGTAAAAATATCGACCTGGATGACTGGTAATAAACTTACACTTAATATTGACAAAACCTTCTACATTCTGTTTGGGAACAGAGCAGGTGTTGCACAGCTGAACATAACGATTGACAACACTCTTATTGCTAAACATAATGACAGCAACCTGAAATTCAGCAACCATATCCAACAAATAACAAAAAAAGTATCCAAAACAGTTGGGATCCTCTCCAAGATACGTTACTACGTACCACAATCAGCCCTACTCACACTATACTATTCACTCATCTATCCCTACCTCACCTATGCTATTTGTGCCTGGAGATCAACAGCAGCAACTCACCTAAAGCCAATAATAACCCAACAGAAAGCCGCAGTAAGAATTATCACGCAATCCAATGCAAGACGACACACACCCCCATTCTTCAAAGCCCTTAACCTGCTTACTGTACAGAACATTCACACCTACTACTGTGCAACTTACAATTACAGAACCATAAATTCTAATAAATTTACTTACATGATTCATTACCTTTGTAACTTGTGAGTTCATTACCTTTGTAACTTGCTCAGCTATCAAAACTTTGGGGTCCAGTCCCTGGACCCATTATGTACCTCTGTAATCTTTTGACTACCGCCCACAGGATGGGTATGGGGTGCATAATAAAGATATCAAACTAACTAAACTAACCCTGTACTAAAACACTTTCTTGATGGTTGCAACAGGACCCATAGACACAAGACCAGACACAAAAATCTCTATGACATTCCCCGTGTCAGGTTAAACCTCTACAAAATTCGATGTACATAAAATGGCCTAAAATCCGAAACTCCCTGTCTGAAAACTCTAGAACCGCAGATTCAACCACCATTTTCAAAACTTCCTTTAAAAAACATCTTATTTCCCTAACACACCCTATCATCAGCTAACCGAATGAAAACCATCTAATTCTCTTTTAGTATCATGAACACATCCAAAAACAATATAGTCTTACTCTCGTTATCTGTAATTCCCCCCTAACTTATACTTACACCCACCTAAATGACTGTAAACATAAAATTCCTAATATAGCTATTGCCTATTAAATCTTAAGTTAGTCCTAAGTTTGCCTAAGATACTCTTCCAGTATATGAGCTTTAATAGAAACAGTGTATCATGCCAAGATAAATCCAATCCCATCACTAAATCTACCATTTGTAATATTATTATATGATTTGTACTACCTAATAATGTACTATCTAATAATGTATGTTCAAATGTACTGTTCCATAACCTAAACAAACAAACAAACAAACAAATTTTATTTCCTTGCAAGTTTACATTGAGGTTATGTAATTACAATAATGAGTTGCAGTGCAAAGAGAGCCACTATCATGCCATGGCATTATGGGCAGACTAAATTTAATGTGACATGATACAAAGAAGTATATATAGTTGAAAAAGAAAAATGGGATATACATGCTGCCAATTTTGTCAAGGCTGGGAACCAGAGCAGACATAGTACTAGGGGGAGAGAGCACAACTTTGTAGTACCCACAGTCAGTGGCCAGGCTTCAAACACCTTTTATTGTACAGCAATAAAGGAATGGAACAGACTGCCTGCACATGTCAAAGCCAGTCATAGCATGAGCCAGTTCAAGAAGAGAGCCAAAAGGTACCAATGAATGTAGCGACAGAAAGGGAGGAGAATGATTTTATATTTTTTTAACTAACACACATGTAAATGTAAATAACTCTTTTTACCTTATTCCTAGTATACATATATCCTTTATAATATAATAACATATATATCCTACAATGTATAATATTAAGGTACTAAATGGACCCCAATGGAAATAAGTCACTCTGTCTGACTTTTTGGGTTATCCTAGGTTCTCTACACATATGCTGCTATGTATGATAATCTATGTAAATGTATTTGTGTATACCTGAATAAACTTACTTACTTATGCCAAAAGCCCCTTCAAGTTGATCTGAGTAGTATATAGCTGTTCCACCCCCTTGCTGGTCTGTCCTACAGTTGTGTATGGCTGTGTAACCAGGAATGGCATAGACATCTGTAGTACCAGGATTTAGCCAGGTTTCGGTGAGTGTGATGATTAACATACTGGTATGCAGGGAAGTGAGTAATGCTGTGAGGTCATCGTAACGTTTGCTCAAAGATCTGACATTGTAATTAAAGATAGTTATGTTATTGTTGGCTCTGACATTGTAATTAAAGATAGTTATGTTATTGTTGGCTCTGAGTAATGTCTTTGCTTGATCTGCTGTATAATAATTACAGTTGCTGTTTGATGCATGTAAGTCATTTAATAAAAGGTTGATATCAGGATCAATGCTTGTAATCATATGATTGAGTGTGATTCTACAACTAGACTTTTGAACAAAGTATTATGTTAAACAAATATTATGATTCTAAACCTATTTATCTTACTAGCTAATCGATTGCTTTAAGTAGTTTTTAAAAAAATGTAAAGAGATACAGTTAACTCTTAATATGGTACAATTTGATGAATTAATATTGAACAGTCAATATAGAGTAAGAATTAGTATTAGTCTGCCCGAAATGCCTAGGCATGCTAGTGGCCTTCTTTGTAATTAATATTTTATAACATGTAAACCACACATTGTAAGCTTTACAAGGAAATAAACATTTTCATTTGATTTGATTTTGAACACTTCCTTGCGATTAAAATTTAAAAACAAAGTCGACTAAACATTCTTATTGGTACTAGAGGAGGACACGTGAGCCCTATAATTCCAAAACTTCATAGTTATAAGTGTGTTTGTTTTAGGTACACGTTTACACTATTTGTGGATGATTATAACTGTCTTACATAGGAACCTATGTATAAATTGCCTAGGATAGTCCCCCAAAATCACACAAAGTGACTTTTTTTTCAGTTTGGGTCCTTGAATACGGTCGTATAACCGCAAGCTTCACAGTGGTGGATACCGTCCTTTAATTACGGCCGACCACACCAGTCGGCTAACAATGTAAGTAAGCTTATTTAGGCGCAGGTACACACAAGTACAATTATCATACATAGTGTAAATTACCACTGATGACCCAAAAAAGTCAAAGTGACTTATTTCCAGTGGGGTGTTAGGACACGTGTGCAAGTACTGTGACACGGACAGCAACAGTAAGGATACATGCACAACGTTTCTACTCATCTTAAGTAAGTGCAACCCCCAGTCCTTTGGTGTGTAAGCTGAGGCTGCTACCAAGTGAGCCACAAGTAAGTTTATTTAGGTATGTTTACGAATAAGTACAATTACACAAGTTTTAAGTGATTACAGTTGGCTTACATAATAACTTTAGTAAATTATCAAGGGTAACCCCTCAAAAAAGTCAGAATAAGTAAGTAAGTTTATTCAGGTATACACAAATACAGTTACATACATAGATTATCATACATAGCAGCATATGTGTAGAGAACCTAGGATAACCCAAAAAGTCAGACAGAGTGACTTATTTCCATTGGGGTCCATTTAATACCTTAACATTAGACACTAGTAGATACTAGTTATTATACTAAAATTAAAAGGAATAAGGTAAAAAGAGTTATTTACATGTACATGTATGTTATCTAAAAAAATATAAAAATCATTCTCCTCCCTTTCTGTCGCTACATTCATTAGGTACCTTTTGGTTCTCTTCTTGAACTGGCTGATGCTATGACTGGCTTTGACATGATTTCAAAGATTCTTATTGCTTTAGCAACCCTCAAGGGAGGTTAAGGTAAGATTTTGTAAGGATTTTTAACTCCGGAGGGTTAGCCACCCATGATAACCCAAGAAAGGCAATGCATCATCAAGGGACTATCTGTCTTATTGCCACTGGGGTCCACAATCTAGTCCCCCAGGGTGCAACCCACACCAGTCACCCAATGGAAATAAGTCACTTCGTCTACTTTCTTGGGTTATCCTAGGTAATCTACACATATGCTGCTGCTGTATTTGTGTACCTATGCCCTAATAAACTTACTTAACACCCAAGTACAGTGGTACCCCGAGTTTCGTACTGCTCCCAACTCAAACAATTATATAAGTGTATTATTGTAAGTGCTTTTGTAAGTGTATTTTTGGGGGTCTGAAACAGACTAATCTAATTTACATTATTTCTTATGGGAACAAATTCGTTCGGTAACGGCACTCGAACAGCCTTCTGGAACGAATAAAGTACGAAACTCTGGGTACCACTGTACCTACTTGCCTGCTAGGTGAACAGGACAGCAGGTGTAAGGAATCATGCCCAATGTTCCACCCTTGCCAGGCATTGAACCACGACACTTAATGTGTCAAGTGAGTGTTGCCTACCAGGCCATGGGCCACCCATGATGCCAGATTTGTCTAGGCGTTGTGTATACGTATAATATATATATATATATATATATATATATATATATATATATATATATATATATATATATATATATATATATATATATATACATATACAGTGGACCCCGGTTAACGGCCATAATTCGTTCCAGAATGCTGTTCGAGTGCTGTTACCAAACAAATTTATTCCCATAAGGAATATTGTAAATTAGATTAGTCCTTTTAGACCCCCAAAAATACACTTACAAAAGCACTTAACAAAAATACACTTACATAATGGGTCGAGTTTTGAGCAGTACTTAAACCGGGGGTCTACTGTAGACTGCGTATAATTACACATATAGTATGTACCATTACACAAGTTTTAGGTGATTACAGTTGTCTTATATTGTAACATCTGTAAATTACCTACCCCTATGAGTTAAGTGTTTTTTCCTCAACAAAATCTTGTTTTGCACTATCTCATGGAAAAAGCAATACGTATATTTGTTTTTTCTGTTCAGTATAATTCAAATAATAAAGCCCAATGGAAATATGTCACACTGACCTTATTGGGTTATCTTGAGCTATGTATAAATAATGTATCAATGGTGTATGCCGAAAGTATCTATGTATCCTCAGAGGTATCTGATGAAGTCACTGAGTTTTCAAAGTTAAAGGGCTGCAATAAGGCTGAAGGCACAGTGACTTTTTAAAATGTAACACAAGTTATCTGTAAACATAATTTAGGTTTATGTTAGGTTTAAATACAATACAGTATATGTACGGGAGAAGCCTTTGCCAGTATGAAGACTTTTGACTGATCGGTGAATTGGTAACATCAGTGAGATCATTAGCATTCCCCCAGAACTCTTATTACACAAATTTATACCAGGTGACTCGTGGCTCAAAGGTACCATCTTTGATTCGCATCCGAAGAATTCAGGTTTGATCCTGGGGGAGTAGAGACAAGGCATGTTTCATTACAGTTGTTGCCTCTCTTCACTTCACAGCAGCTGTACATTCCAATTAGGGAACTTTTTTAACCACTTCATAAAATGGAGTGGTTGAAAAAATTGTTAGCAGTTTTTTAATACGAGATAATTTTAGCAGTTTACCTCTATCTGCTAATCTTATCATTTCTAAGTTTTGCATATCAGTCTGTCATGTATATTTCTCTACATCCATGTTTTTAAAATATTGTAGTTTGTTTTTTTAGCTCGTTGCAAGTGTCAAACAATTGAAAGGACCTGGTCTTATAACAAGGAAGACAAACACTGCAAAGCACACTTCATATATTGAGTACTTAAAAGTTCAGTACTGTGGCAGTCATGTTGACTGTTGTGCCGTGGTTTTCAAGGTAAGTACATTTTCATCACTGAGACTTGGGCTTTACCTTGGGCTCAATTAATGTTTATTATAGTTTAAATCACTATATACAGTGGTACCTCGGTTAACGATGGTCCCCAAACTCGCCCTTTTATGTAAGTTTATTTTTTTAAATGCTTTTGTAAGTGTGTTTTTGGGGGTCTAAAAGGACTAGTCTATTTTACATCATTCCTTATGGGGATAAATTTGTTTGGTAATGGCACTTGAACAACATTCTGGAACGAAAAATTATCGTTAACCGAGGTACCACTGTATATATTTGTCATAAAAAATCAGAATAAGAATTTTATTTACCAGAATTACAATACTGTACATAGGTATTTTAAAATGATTATGTTAATGACACAGTAATTTTTGCAAAGTCCATATTCATTGCAGCATTAAGAAAGTCTTAAGTGATCATTAAGGGTCTAGCACTTTCCATGAATATAATAATAATCAGACAGGGAACAATAATCATAATAAAATTTTAATAATATAAATGGTATTAATATTAAAAAATTCTAGTTAAAACTACTGTCTTCAAATTTACATGAATTAATAATTTTTATTTAAAAGCTCCACAGGGACAGGTATTGCATCATTAGGTCATTTGAGAAACATTCAAGTTGCTCATTCGTTTGTAGTACTTGATCATTTGCTAGGATGCGCATCGACTCACAATGGTCGACTAATGCCCATGTACAGTAGTATCTTTATACTGAAGGTAAACAGCAGTGGGTGTAAGGAGACTAACCCATATGTTTCAACCTGCGAAGCTATAGCTAACACAATAACATTCAAAAGCAGAAACAGTGTTAACACTAATTTTTGTGTTTGAGATGAGAATATATTTAATTTGCTATATCCAAAAGGACTTTAGCATATATTAGTTACTTGTGTGTTTTGTGCTATTTTATGATCTGTAGAGTGCTTGCAAGGAAATCAGGGTACTCTAAAAAAAAAAATGGGCAAAATTCTTATCCCCTCATCCCTTCCAGAAAAGTGTCATTCCATTAGTCTGTGTGTGAGTTAAGGTAAATGTAAATGTTTATTTATAATATATGTGCATTTTGTATAGGTACATGTATTGTATTTAAATGGAAAATAATATAAATTACAATTGGGTAACACTAGAACTTTGATTTTATAAAGATTTCGAAGATGAAAATAAAATATGTTATCTGTAGCTCAGTGGTAGAATTTATTGCTCACACTCGAAAAGGCTCAAGGTTGATTTCCGGCAAAAATTGTATTAACCTAATCTAAAAGCAAGATTATAAGCATCTGAAGTTGTTGGGAGAGATATGTTTTGGAACAGTGTTAGTGGCAATGTGCTTTTTGTTGTAATTGGTGAAGTTTAGAAATAATTTTTTGTGTTACAGTATTTAGATGACTGAGTAAAGATGCCTAACTTTTACATGTGTTTTACTTATCTAAATTATGATGTAGCCAATCTTATAAATTCATTTTGTTAAAATATATTTCAGACAAGAATGGATGGATGTATATAAAGCCATTTTCTCAGATGACATAAACTGTTGGAAAGAGGCTAAAGACACAATGCTGGTATGGCAGGCAAGGTAAAGATAAAGCAGAGAATTCATAGTTATGATGGTCCACAAAGCCTTTCATATTTAGTAACAAGAATACAAGGGGTTCAAATGGTATGGTTTCTTATGTACTATAGAAATGCACCACAGGTACTACCTCTATAATCTGATTTGTGTTGCCATTAAATATGCTCTAAAACTTCCCTCTGGGAAACTCACTGATTCAGCCTATCCTGAAGAAAGGTAACCATTTGAACCCTTCAAACTATTGTGTTGCAGTGTTTCTCTGGCTCAGATGTCTTAAACATATTGATTACTATAGTCTTTTTTTATTATCAATAGTGCATTTTCATTTAGGATTATTCATCTAGTAACTGGTTATCTCTTTCATTTTTTTTAATACTCAAAGTTTGGTCAAATTCTTCATCATTAGCAAAACTTTTGATAGGATATGACAGTGACTGAATGAATCTCAATGAGTGTGTTTCCTTTTGATGTATCACGTCACTCTACCTCGGTGGAAGACAGCTGATGTATTAAAAAAAAAGGACAAAAGTTTGCCTTCCAAATTGCCATCCATTGTCCTCCCTTTATGTAATGCACAGACTTAGGGTCTGGTATGATTATACAGTGGTCCCTTGGTTTTCGCCGAAAATTCGTTCCAGAATGCTGCTCAAGTGCCATTACCGAACGAATTTACTTCCTTAAGAAATAATGTCACGTAGTTTAGTCTATTTCAGACCCCCAAAAATACACTTGCAACAGCACTTACGAAAATACACTTACATAAATGTTCGAGTTTGGAGATGCACGAAAACCGAGGGACCACTGTATTTCTACTAAAGTATCATTTGCTTTTCGTTCTTTTCCATATTTTTTGTTATTTGTGGTAACCTCTTATTAGGTAGTACAGTCGAGGAAAAAAGCAGTGCATTTAGGCAAACATAATTGATTTGTTATAATAAATTAATTGCAGTAGTACAGTATTTTAATGAGACAAGGTATAACTGGCATACAGTATAACATAATACAGTATCTTGGTTGTAATAGACCAGCATTGATAGTGAAGAATATAAAAAGAAAATATACAGTGGAACCTCGACTTATGAGTGTCCCAACATATGAGTTTTTCGCTCGGTCGATTTTTTGCTCTTGAGTTACGAGCCAACATCCAAGTTACGAGGGACCTTTCCCCGCTTCTCCCTCAACCCACAACCCACTTATTTATCTATGATTTCATGCTTTAATTCCATGGAAATTGTCCTCTTTTTCTTTTCAGCACTGTCCTTTGCACTTACTTTCCTAGGACCCATGGTTAGAAAAAATGAAATTTGGCAAAATAACTGTAGAAAATGCAAGCAAAGCACAAGAGAAATGCTTCCACGGCGTGGTAAACAGTGCGCTGCACCAACTAGTACTAGTGGCGGTGTTCTGAAGCTCCTCATTATTATTATTATTATTATTATTATTATTATTATTACAGTAGAACCCCAGATTTCATTCGCACCAAATATTGTAAATTTCGGATTTAAAACACTTGTGATAAATTTTTGTCCAGATTTCGTACCTCCACCCGGAAATCGTACGTATCAGACGCGTCCGTCCGCCCAGGACGCCGCCACTCATGCGTATGTGTCTCACTCTGGCTCTGTCACTTGTCAAGTGAGCATTACTTCGCGCATTCCATTGTTTTTTGTGCTTAACTATTGGGTGCGACTGCGAAATAAGCCACCATGGGCCCAAAAAAATTTCCTAGTGCCAGCCCTTTGGTAAAGAAGGTGAGAAACACGATAGAATTCAAGAAAGAAATTGCCGAAAAATATGAAAATGGTGAACATTTAGCCGAGCTTGCCAGGATGTATGGGAAGTCGAAATCAACAATCTGTTCCATCCTGGCGAAGAAAGTAGAAATTAAGGAAGCTATTGTTGCGGAAGGGGTAAATATGCTAACGAAACAGAGATCACAAACAATTGAAGATGTGGAAAAGTTGTTGTTGGTGTGGATCAACAAGAAACAGCGGGAGATAGTGTTGTGGAGTCGACCATTTGCGAAAAGACAAGGCAGTAGCATGCGGATCTCGTAAAGAAAATGCCTGGAACAAGTGCTGCTGTTAGTGAATTTAAGGCCAGCAGAGGCTGGTTCTGGAGGAATCACTTTAATATCCTCCATTGCATAAGCTTTATAGGTAAGGCTTGGCAGGGAGTGCTTCCAGGACTTTGAACTCTGCTTGAAGAAAATTTTGGCCAGAATGTGTCCTCGACAAGGATTTTGAAGGGTTTGAGGCTGACCCTGACAACCCTACGCATGTTGCGGAATCTATTGTATCTTTGGGGATGTCCATGGGGTTAGAGGTGAGTGACCAGGATGTGGAAGATTTGGTGGAGGACCACAGGAAAGAGCTAACCACTGAAGAGCTGCAAGACCTTCATCTGGAACAGCAACAGACCTTAGCTGAGGAAATTGCTTCAGAGGAGGAGGAAGAGAGAGGGAAGAAGGTGCCTTCTTCAGTGATTAAGGACATGTGTGCAAAGTGGAATGAGTTGCAAACTTTTGTGGAAAAATATCACCCTGACCAAGCTGATACAAGCTGTATCTGCAACATGTTCATTGACAACACCTTGTCCCATTTTAGGCAAATCTTAGAAAGACACCAGAAACAGAGCTCTCTGGACAGATTTTTTATGTGACAGGGGTCCAGTGACTCAAGCTGGTCCTAGTGCCAGTAAAAGACAAAGAAGGGAAGTAACCTCGGATAGGGCTTTGATACCTGAAGTCCTTATGGAGGGGGATTCCCCTTCCAAACAATAAGCTCTCCTCTCACCCTTCCTCGCCTTCTTCCATACACCAACAAGAGTCTTCAATAAAGGTATGTAATAGTGATTTAAATGTTCATTTATCCATTTCATTAGTCTTTATATTTATTTCTCATTGTTTTATGCATGTAAAACTATAGTTATTCTTTAAAAACTGTATTTTTTCTTAATATTTTTGGGTGTCTGGAACGGATTAATTTTTTTTTTTCAACAAGTTGGCCGTCTCCCACCGAGGCAGGGTGACCCAAAAAGAAAGAAAATCCCCAAAAAGAAAATACTTTCATCATCATTCAACACTTTCACCTAACTCATACATAATCACTGTCTTTGCAGAGGCGCTCAGATACGACAACTGAGAATAGTCCCTCCCAACTGTCACTATCCCAGACCCCTCCTTTAAAGTGCAGGCATTGTACTTCCCATTTCCAGGACTCAAGTCCAACTAAATCAATTAACTGGTTTCCCTGAATCCCTTCACAAAATGTTACCCTGCTCACACTCCAACAGCTTGTCAGGTCCCAAAAACCATTCGTCTCCATTCACTCCTATCTAACACGCTCACCCATGCTTGCTGGAAGTCCAAGCCCCTCGCCCACATTTGTATTTACATTATTTCTTATGGGAAATATTACGTACTTTGGTTTTCGTACGTTTCGGATTTAGACTGACCTTCTGGAACGGATTAAGTATGAAATCCGGGGTTCCACTAATGCTGGTGAGGGGCTCTTGATCTAGGGAATTGGATCTGTGCTCCAGTTCCCCAAATTAATAATAATAATAATAATTATTACAGTGGACCCCCGGTGTTCGTCCATTTTTCGTAACAGAATGCTGCTCAAGTGCCATTACCAACCGAATTTATTCCCTTAAGAAATAATGTAAAGTAGACTAGTCGTTTTAGACCCCCAAAACTACACTTATAAAAGCATTTAAAAAAATACACTTACATAAAAGGGAGTGTTTTGGGCAGGACGAACACCGGGGGTCCACTGTATTATTATTATTATTATAATAATGAGCGAGCTTCTGTTCCCTAAATTGATAATAATAATAATTATTATAATAATTATAATAATAATTATTAATATTATAATAATAATGAGTGAGCTTCAGTTCCCTAAATTAACCCTTAAACTGTCCAAACGTAGATCTACGTTCACTCGCCCAGCAATCCAAATTTAAAAAAAAAAAAAAAAAATTTTAATTAAAGAGGGCAATTTTCTGTGTGATATAAGACCAAAAAAAAATTTTTATTGCCAGTACTTACCGAGATATAAGACTCCGAAGTTGGCACTGGATGCTCACCTGGTGGCAACATCGAGTCCTGCCACTTGCAGAAGTGTTGCCGATATAACTTTTTTCTCGTTTTTATTTTAATTTATATAATTTTTATGTTCTGATAATTACAATTTATAATAGTTCTTGTGATTTCAGAGCCAATCTTTGTTCTGACACTAATATTAGGTACTCAAATAGTACTCAAATAGTCACAATCACACCAACAGGTGAACATTTTCACATGCCTTGGTCATTTACTATTGTCTAGAAATAGTATATACAAAGTATTTATAAGTTTCAGCAATGTTTTAGACATGCTGGAGCATATATGAAACTTCTCGAAGCATGGTGTTTATGACGAGTGTCAATAAACTGCTGACTGGGTAAGCAGTGGAGTGACACTTGATGATAGTGCACTGCTGCAGGGAACCCTGGCTTTATTTGTTTTTACTGTTACACACAAACATGTATGTCTGTCTATCTATCTGTCTGCCTGCCTGTCTATCTGTCTAGCTCTGTTTATCTGTCTTTTTGTATGCCTGTGTGTGTCTTTCTGTCTGACTGTGTGTGTCTGTCTTTCTGTCTGCATGTGTGTGTCTGTCTTTTTGTATGCCTGTGTCTGTCTTTCTGTCTGCCTGTGTGTGTCTGTCTTTCCGTCTGCTTGTCTCTCAGTCTCAGAGCGGCTTGTAAACCAACATACAGTGGTACCTCGGTTTACGATTTTAATCCGTCAGAGAGGGCATATTTTAAGCCGAAACAATCGTAAAACGAATCAATTTTCCCCATAAGAAATAATGGAAATAAATTTAATCCGTCCAAGACTTCCAAAAGTAGTTAAATAAAATATTTTTTAGAACTTTTGGACATTAAATAATACACAATTTAATAAAGAATACATAAATATACATGCAAATATTGTACAATAACATGTCACTTACATTTATTGAAGAGTTGTTGATGTGTGGAGGACGGGAGGAGGGGAGAAGGTGGAGTAGTATGCTAGTGTTTGGAAGGGGAATCCCCTTCCATTAACACTGCAGGTGGTAAGTTCTTTTCTGGGGTTACTTCCCTTTTTCTTTGAATGCCACTAGGACCAGCTTGAGAGTCACTAGACCTCTTTCTAACAACAAATTTGTCCAGGGAGATCTGTGTCTGGCGATTCTTTAACACATCCCTGAAATGACACACCACTGTGTCATTGTACAGGTTGCCAGCACGGCCTGCAACAGCATGGTTAGGGTGATATTCATCCATAAATGCTTGCACCTTGCTCCACATTCCACAAATGTCCTTAATCCTTGAAGAAGGCACATTCTTCCATTTTTGTTCCACCTCCTCCACCTCCTCTGAACCATTGTCCTGACCTCTGCTCTCTTGTTCCAGTTGCTGTTGAAGCTCTTGCAGATCTTCAGTGGTTAGCTCTTCCTTGTGCTCCTCCACCAACTGTTCCACATCCTCACCACTCACCTCTAACCCCAAAGACTTGCCCAATTCCACAATTTCTTCCACAACAGGCTCAGGCTCAGGCTCAGGCTCAGGGTTCTGAGGCTCAGCCCCAAAACCTTCAAAATCCCTCCCTAGGACACAGTCTGGCCACAATTTTCTCCAGGCAGAGTTCAAAGTCCTGGTAGTCACTCCCTCCCAAGCCTTACCTATAAGGTGTACACAATGCAGCATATGGAAATGGTTTTCCAAAATTCTCTTAGGGTTATGTTCATGTCTGTGGTCACATCAAAGCACTTTTGAAACATTGCTTTGGTATAGAGTTTTTAAAGTTGGAAATGACCTGCTGGTCCATGGGCTGGAGGAGAGGAGTGGTATTAGGGGCAAGAACTTCACTTTGATGAATTTAAACTCGTCCACAATTTTCTCTACCAAGTTTGGAGGATGACAAGGAGCATTGTCCATTATCAGGAGGCACTTAAGTGGCAAATTATTGTCCAATAGATATTTCTTCACACTGGGGCCAAACACTTCATTGAACCAATCTAAGAAAATGTCCTTTGTGACCCAAGCCTTTTGTTAGACTTCCACATCACACACAAGTTAGACTTGCTGACACCGCATCTGCCAAACACTCGGGATTTTCAAAAGATACACTAGTAAAGGCTTCACTTTGCAATCACCACTTGCATTGGCACAAAGCATCAACGTTAGCCTGTCTTTCATAGGCTTATGTCCTGGCTGTGCCTTTTCCTCCTGAGTAATGTAGGTCCTGTTGGGCATTTTCTTCCAAAACAGGCCTGTTTCATCACAATTAAACACTTGTTGGGGGAGGAATTGTTCAGCCTCTAGGTACTCCTGGAATTCAGGAACATATTTTTCAGCCGCACTTTGTCAGAACTGGCTCCCTCACCATGCCTCACAACACTATGTATGCCAGTACGCTTCTTAAATTTTGAAACCAGCCTCTGCTGGCTTTAAATTCGCTCACTTCACTCGTTGCAGGCATTTTCTTAAGGAGATCATCATGCAACTGCCTTGCTTTTTCACATATTATTCCCTCCGAAACAGTATCTCCTGCTAACTGTTTCTCGTTGATCCACACCAACAACAACCTTTCCACATTTTCCACCACTTGTGGTCTCTGTTTTGTGATCACAGATGCACCTTTTGCAACAACAGCTTCCTTGATTTTACTTAAATATTTCTTATCCACAATGGTAGCGATGGTAGAATAGGGTTTACCATACAGCCTGGCCAGCTCACTGATACGCACTCCACTTTCATATTTTTCTATTATCTCCTTCTTCACTTCTATCGTACATATATTTCTGTTCCTCTTTGCCACAGGCTTAGCACTAGGATCTTTCCTTGGACCCATGGTAGCTTATTTAGCAGTTGCAAGCACTAAAAACAGTGGAATAATGACAATATACTGGTATGAATGCGTGGGTGTGGGTGGGTGGTCGCTCTCGCTTGTAAACAATAGCACTGACGCTCCCTGGAGTGCGCGCTCAGCTGGGCGCCAAGCGGACAGGTCCGGTACGAATGTCGGTAACCGAAGCAAACATCGTAAACCACAAACAAATTTCTTACGTTATAAATATCGGTTACCGAAAATAACGTAAGGTGATAACATCGTAAACCGAGGTACCACTGTATATTACACACGATGCAGAAGGGCCACTGCATATTACTTGCCAGTCATGCTTATTATGTCTTATATCTACAAGCACTGTATAGCACTTTGCCTGGAATTTTTGGGTTATCCTAGGTAATTTACACTATGTATAATAACTGTACGTACTTATGTGTACATGTGAGAGAGAGATATAGACAGGTTGAGAGAGATATAGACAGACAGATACAGACAGAGAAACAGCCAAAGCCAGCCGGCCAGCCTGCCGAATACTTATTACACATGTTCCAGAATCGTTTCTCTTTACTTAGGGCATAGGTTATAGGACATTCTGGCAGGATGACACTACCAGTGGTATCAGAAATGAAAGGATGTTGCACAAATGTTACACATGGGTTATTTTCGAGGTTTTTGATATTTCCTCGACCACTTGTGGCCACATCCGTCACTTTCCTCTTAAAAGGGGAGTGTTAATGCGACATGATATCAGTGAATCCCTGGTGTTTGCCACGCTGTTTGCTCTAGCTGGCGCTCAATTGAAATGGTGCTCCCACAAGATACTAAGTGGTCCCAGATTTTTTTTAATACTGCACACACCGAGTGTTAAGACCCATTCTATACTGACCAGGCATCTCGAACCAATCATGCCAAATTTGGAGGCAGGAAAAATAAAACATAGAGCTACGTTTGGAGCGCTAGCGGTACAAACGTAGATCTACGTTTAGAAACATGATATACTCTAGAATGAATAAAATAGTATGTCATATGTCTCTCTCCCTAACCGACAGTGTTGCTGTGTTGTTTGTTGCTGGGTGTATAAGGGCCACTGAAAGATGAGCCTTACATAGTGATGGCCGCCAGACACGGCGGTGTTGTCAGTCGCCCTATATAACTCCAACAACATTGGAGGAGTCAGTTTCGTGCTGTCCTTTTCCTATCGATTAATCGCTTAACTTACTTGCTACATTGTTAGTGCTACACTTTATCGCTGGCTGGTGCTATAGCCTTTATCGACTCGTGCTGCTTTAGTATCGTACATATCGTAGAATCACTGAAGAAGGCACATTCTTCCCTCTCTCTTCCTCCTCCACTTTGGTACTTTGCTACAATTTTTTTCTTCAATTCTATCGTGTTTGTCACTTTCTTTACCAAAGGGCTGCCACGATGAAGTCTCTTTGGGCCCATGGTGGCTTATTTCACAGTCACAATCAATAAACAAGCACTAAACACAATGAATTTATTGTGAAATGTTTGGATGAGTGCGGAGGGTAATGTTCACTCAAGGATAAACAAAGCTAGACTGGCTCATGACTCCTGCGCAGGGAGGCAGACAGGACTGGTACGCCGGCCGAAACTCAGGGAAATGGCCAATAGTTGGGCTAAAATTGGGCCAAAAAAAGTGACCGAAACACGAGTCAGCCGATAATTAGGGTAGCCGAAACTCGGGGGTCTACTGTACTCTTGCTTATCATTTGGAATTTTTATTCACACAAAAAATAGAAGATTTACTGTTATGCAGACTACTGCATTATTGTAATAATTGTATAAATAATGCACTCACCTAATTGTGGTTGCAGGGGTCGAGACTCAGCTTCTGGCCCCGCCTCTTCACTGATCGCTACTGGGTCCTCTCTCTCCCTGCTCCACTGCTCCATGAGCTTTATCATACCTCGTCTTAAAGCTATGTATGGTTCCTGCCTCCACTACATCACTTGCTACACTATTCCACTTCCTGACTACTCTATGGCTGAAGAAATACTTCCTAACATCACTTTGACTCATCTGAGTCTTCAACTTCCAATTGTGACCCCTTGTTTCTGTGTTCCCTCTCTGGAACATCCTGTCTCTATCCACCTTGTCTATTTCACGCAGTATTCATGACTTGCGTATTTGAATGGCCCACTCAGACAGTTATTGGACGGTGGCAGTCATTTATTTACTCGACAAAGAATCAAACATTTCTGCTACTTTGAGCTCAATTTCAAGGTACTTTTCACCATGAAACCAATCAAAATCATATCTATTTCTGTAATATATCTTCCATTCTATCAAATGAGACCAAAAAACGAAAATATAACAATAAAAACCATACAAAAATACAGCTAAGGGGTGGCTAATAAATCTGAAGTGAACTCCGTTATTTATAGTCCGATTTCTTTCATTTTTAGTGTACGCTAAGAAGCATCTTTCCATCATACATTTGCCCAAGTTTCAATAAGATAGCCCAACAAACAACTGAGAAAAAAATATTTACCAAAAATAATTTATTATAATAATAATTATTATAATGTAATAATATTATAATAATAATATAATTACATATTATTATTATTATTTTTTTCAACAAGTTGGCCGTCTCCCAGATTAAACTCATAAGTGAAGGTTCCATTGTACATTGTTTCAGTGTTTTCCTTATGAAACTAGTGATCTAGTGCAGTTAGCCTCACAAACACTCCATTTTCTCTTATAATAAGAGCATGGGAAGATACATAGCAGGAGCAGCAATGGCCACTGCCACCACTAGTCACATAATAACATATTTTATTCATTCTAGAGTATATATCATGTTTCTGTTAATTATATTGTTTATTATGTCATATTAGATGAATTGTGATAAATAAATAAGTCGTAGAGTTGATATTAGCATCATATTGAAGTACAGTGGACCCCCGAGTATCGTAAAAACTTCATTTCAGAATCCTGCTTAAGTGCCATTACCGAATGAATTTACTCCCTTAAGAAATAATGTCACTTAGGTTAGTCTATTTCAGACCCCCAAAAATACACTTCCACAAGCACTTACAATATTATACTTACATAATTGTACGATTTCCGGGGTCTACGTAACTTGGGGGTCCACTGTATTTTGTCCTGCCTCCCGAGAGCAGGAATTTCGCTGGAACGGATTAATGGCATTTCAATTAATTTAAATGAGGAAAATTGATTTGATATGCGAACAAATTGAGTTACAAGCTAGGTACGGAACGGATTAAACTCGTAAGTCGAGGTTCCACTGTATTAGCATAGTAGGACTATCAGTTTGAAGTAAATTAAGAAATAAGTTATCCAGGATTTATTATTACACCTCTTATGTACCTATATATGGTTCAACATTTATGCTATCACGGTATAATAATCTGTTCATTTCGCATGAAAGGTAGAAAGATCTTTTATCAAAGGGAAGTAGGTACCCTCTTCATATCCATAAAGCCTTTTTCAAGAAGTGTTAGGAATGGTATTCTATGCATTGGTTTCATATGAAGATTAAGTATTGCACATTATATCATCCCTGTAAATCTTTAAACATTGCATATTCTTTGGTAGCTGGATTAATTATTTTTATCATTAAATTTAAAATTTAGGTTTTATCAACTACAGTGGACCCCCGGTGTTTGTAATTTATTCGTTCCAGAATGCTGTTCAAGTGCCGTTACCAAACGAATTTGTTCCCATAAGGAACAATGTAAATTAGACTAGTCCTTTTAGACCCCCAAATATACACTTACATAAGCACTAAAAATAAACCAAAATTTTCGAGTTTGGGCATTCCGGGGGGCCCTTATTTAGTGATTATTTTTTTAATATTTCATTTTTAAAATTAATGCTGATTAACCCTTTAAGTCCCACGAGATCAGTTCACTTGCCCTTCCAATATTTAAAAAAAAAAAAAAAAAAATTTTAAAAAAAGAGGCATTTTTATAAACGGGTAGGTAAAAAAAAAATTTTGGGGCCCGTCTTACCAAAAAAGCCCCAAATTTTGGGCTGGATTCCCTTTTACGGCAACATAAAATCCTGTGCCAGAAGTGAAAATTTTTTTAATATACATGAAAAAGGAATTAAATAACAAAAGTATTTCTAAAAACATGATAAAAAAAAAAAATTTATATTATCGATCGAATCGTCTTCATGTGATCTAAAATTTGGGGGAAAATATTTGGGGGGTGATTAACAGACAAAGGGGTTGGTGCACTCAAACTTCTGTTAATTCTCAAAGGGGGAA
>WNWK01004441.1:96263-140342 GCA_009830355.1 Cherax destructor | reverse complement strand
GGGTTAGGAATTACAAAGTGTTTATTAGAGGGTTTGGTAACATGATATGGAAAAGGCATATGATCAGCTCATCCAAGGTTTAGGAGTGGAGAGCAACCACTGATTCCAACAGTACCAGAAGCAGTAAGGAGTGGTTTAGAGGAACTGGCCACAGCAGATAATAATGATAAAACTTAAAGAGCAGGTTAGCATACAGGAAGAACCTCCTGGGAGGTTTGCTAAGGAACCAGCCGGGTGAAGAAGAGGAGGCACCTCGGGGACAGCGCAACCCCAATTCCCCGGCGTTCCAGCGAGTTGTCAAACCTCCAGATAGGTTGGTTTATAAGTTGGATGATATAATGTAATTTAGGAAAGGAGGAATGTAAGGGGTTGGGAGCAGGAGGAATTGAATACTGTTTGTTTGGTTCAGTCATTTATAATTGTTTTGTTATTGTTGTTGTTGTTATGGAGCGGCCTTGGAAGTACATTGTTATTGTTACTCAGCTTTTAGATTTTTAGATTTTGCCACCGAAGTGGCTAGTTATTGTGCACCCCATATCCATCCTGTGGACGGTAGCGCAAGAGCATATGGATACACAAAGGCCTAGGCACTAGGCCCCAAAGGGGGAACAATTGTACATTTGGGTTCATATTATCATTTCAATTATCTGTTACAAGCAGGTATCTTATTTCATGAATAAGATATCTTGACATGTCACATAGGTTATTATATTGTCTATCTCTATATTCCTCAATAAGTGCACAATTAAGCACATAGTGTTCACGACAGTGACCATATGCCTGATCACATAATTTGCATTTAGTTTGATCATCATCTGTCTCCCAAACTGTCAGAAGTACCTGTAGCCGCTAAGCCTGGCCACACAACATCAGTCAGTCTGTTCACATTGCAAGTTGCTCCACAAACATGTCCATCTGTGCTCGCATTATCATGAGCACAGATAGGCACGTTCATGGAAATTAATTTGGATTTATATCTACAGTTCACTTATCTGTTACAAGCAAATTTAGGAAATTTGCTTAGAATAAGTGGTATCTTACTTCACTAATAAGATATCTTGACATGTCACATAGGTTATTATACTGTCTATCTCTATATTCCTCAATAAGTGGACAATTCAGCACATAGTGTTCAAGACAGTGACCATATCCCTGATCACATAATTTGCATTTAGTTTGATCATCATCTGTGTATCTCCCAAACTGCCAGAAGTACTTGTAGCCAAGCCGAAGCCTGGCCACTACACATCAGTCAGTCTGTTCACATTGCAAGTTGCTCCATAAACATACTTATCTACATTCATGTTATCATAGTGGGTTATAGTACTCAGCTTTTCAATAACCTACAACCACTACAATTATTATTATTATTATTATTATTATTATAATCAAATAGAAGCGCTAAACCACAGGGGTCATACAGTGCTGCGTATTTCCCCAGTAAAAAAACAAAATTATCAGTTTTTTTTACATTTTCACTTACTAAAACCTCAAACAACCGAGAGTAAATGTTGACACATATTTTTAAGAGTCTGTTGATGTTGCTGTGCTTCATGCTGGCGCTGTGTACTCCATACTGGTACTGTGTACTCCATGTTGGTGCTGTGTTCCATACTGGTATTGTGTTCCATGCTGGTGCTATGTGCTCCATGCTGGTGATGTGTGTTCCATGATAGGCCTGTGCATGACGTGCAAAGCCCTAAAATGTCCTTTTCTGTGCTGTGCTCTACTTTGTGTGTTGGGGAAGGAAGGGTGTGTACTCACCATGTGTTTTGCTGTGGAGTATAGATTTAGCTCCTGGCCCCGCCTTCTAGACTATTTTGATGGGAATAATTAAGTAATAAACTATATGATACTAATAAGTTGATAAACAAGATGCATGAAGATATTCTTATTTGAAAGGAGATACGAGTCCAAAGGTCATCACTGATTTCTGGCCTCTTGAGTCTAATCATATATCTACTTTTGAAGGTATGTACTGAGTTTGCCTCCACCACTGTCTCATCCACATCATTTCACTTTTCGACCACTGAAACTCAATACAACCTTTCATCTCTACTGTCCATCTGCTGGTGTTGTGGTCCACTTTGTTCCTGTGTTCCACTTGTGTTCTCTTGCTCTTGGTCCGTCTCTTTCTGCCTTATTAATTACTCTTAGGATTTTGTATGTCATTATCCTATCTTCCCTAGTCCTCCTCTCTCTGCCAAGGTCGTCAGGTTCAATTCTTTCAACCTCTACTCACAGGGCATTTCACACGGTAATGGTACTAGTCTGGTTGCAAACTTACTGACCTTGAGCTTCTACGTATGCTTGAGTGAAGGATTCTGAATGTTGTACTAATGCTTGCTAATCTTGTACATGCTGCCGATGTTATATAGTTTACGTGTAATTCTGGCGATATTCTTGGTCTTAAATTTACCCCAAGTCCTCTTCGCTCTCATATTTGCAGCTTCTCTCCCAAGGTGAAGTGAACTCGCCTATTTGTTAGTAAGCAATCAAGCAAGCAAGTAAGCAAGTAAGCAATGGAACGAGTAAAAGGAAGGACGCCTTAAATGCTGGTAACTAGAGTGGCCGACATCAAGGCCACTCAGGGCCGCTCTGAGAGACCTTCATGCAGGCTTACCCTGCCAGTAATAACTGTTGTGTGGAGGGAGTAGAGGGTGAGACAGTCGTTACCATCTGGGGTGGGGTGTGCAAGTGTCGCTTCCGCACAATAATATACTTACATCACTCTTTTAAAAAGTATTTAATTATCATTATTAGATTGATATTTAACAATGAGACTTAACTAATAGGCATTTTGTTATGTTTTGTGTCTTTCTGAAAATTTAACATCTGTGAATTATCCATTTTGTTGTATTTTTGTGTGGCTATGAACGATGAGCTTCTTTTGATTATAATAATATGAACGATGAGTTACCAACGTGGTCGAGGTGCTCATTGATTGTCTCAACTGATATTTGATGTAACAGGCATGTCGAAAATGGTATAAAATACAGACAAGTTGATAAGATATATGTTATAGTTGTAGGGTATAATGAAAGGCAGGTAACAATAGCAAATGTGCTCTCTCCAAGGCCCGGTTAACAATAACGCAGCTATAGACACCACGACCATAAATGAATGAACATAAACATATGAACATAAACATAGTATTTAATCCTCTCACGGCTCCCAACACCTTACATTCCTCCTTTTCTAAATTACATTATATCATCACAGCAGGTGGGAGCGTTATAATACAAAGATTAACTCATCATCCAAAACTACTTATAAATCCAACCTATATCTGGAGGTTTGATCACTTGGCATTGTTCTGAGGTTAGTTTGATATCTTTATTATGCACCCCATACCCATCCTGTTGGCGGTAGTCAAAAGTTTACAGAGGTACATAATGGGTCCAGGGACTGGACCTCAAAGTTTGATAGCTGAGCAAGTTACAAAGGTAATGAACTCAGATGGTCACAATCATGACAAGTTACAAAGGTATTTGCAGATAACAGTGGTATATATAGGGTCCAGAGACTGGGCCCCAAAGTTTTGATAGCTGAACAAGGTACAATGGTAATTAATTCACTAGTTACAAGGTAATGAATCATGTAAGTAAATTTACTTACGTCTGTAAATGGTTGCACTCATGAACAAATTATAAAGCAATGAGCAATCTATTAGTCTACACCCAGCCACAACTGTAATGAGTTATTGGTGCAAATTTTAATTGTTGGGTCACACACACGCACACATATACATATACACATAAATATATACACATACACACGCATACATGTATATACATACACATATACACATACACACATGTACATACACACACACACACACACACACACGTGTCAATGCTTTATTTACAGGGAGCAAAGTCAGGGTATTTTTCCAGAATGGTCTGTAATATACCACTGTGGATAAAATACTTTGACATATCTTGAACATTTCTGAATGAGTAGTCTCTGAATTCATTAATTTTATCGCACTCCAGTACATAATGACGCAGGGTGTGACAATAATCGTTCTGAGGTGCAACCTCTCCTCTCACACTATTGTTTTCATCATCAAACCTCCCAAGAGGGTCTTCCTGCATACTAACCTGATTTTTAAGTTTATTACCACTATTATCTATAATGACTATAATTTACTAACTCCCTCCTTAGAGCTTCTGGTACGGTTGGAATCAGTGTTTACTCTTAATCACTCCTAAACCATAGCATGAGTTGATATATACGGAGTTTTCCATATCATATTATCAAAACCTCTGATTAACACTTTGCAATTCCTAACCCCTAATACCTCCACAATCTTCCCTTCTACCCAAGGGTAGAAGGGATACACAGCATCATCAACTTGAAACTGCTTCTTATTCCCCTGAAGTTCACCACCAGCCATTTTAGACAGTGACTTGTCTTCCCGAACACGACGTTTGACAGCCGCTACTGGGACTTTAAAATTCCTATTAAACATCATTTCTGCTGATGTCTGCAATCTGTAAATACCTTTGTAACTTGTCATGATTGTGACAAGATCTACCTGAGTTCATTACCTTTGTAACTTGCTCAGCTATCAAAACTTTGGGGCCCAGTCTCTTTCCCCATTATGTACCTCTGTAATCTTTTAACTACCACCCATAGGATGGGTATGGGGTGCATAATTAAGATATTAAACTAACTGCTGGTGTCTTATTAGTGGATCAATGAACAGTTTTCCTATGGTTATACAAAAACCTACATAATTTGGTACTGAGAGATCCTTTTGTAAATTTGTGTAATCCTTCCTTCAACGTCATTACTGCCCTCTATACTAGACCATTTGATGATGGATGGTATGGGGCTGGAGTAACATGTTCAATACTATTCTTACTAAAGAAGGCTTCCAGCTCTTGTGATACAAAGTATGCAGCATTATCTGACCTAACTATGTCTGGTAACCCAAAATTACAAAAGGATTTCCTCAGTAACTCAGTAGTAACTGTGGATGTCATGGAACTAGTTACTTGCACATCTAAGAATTTTGAAAAGGAATCTACAACTACCAAAACATATTTGCCCTCAACTGGGCCTGCATAGTCTATATGCACTCTAGACCATGGTTTCCCAGTGCTGGGCCAAGATAGTACAAATGAAATTGGCTTAAAATTCTTAAAACAAATCGGACAATTCTTTGTCACTTCCGGAATATCTTGGTCAATCTTTGGCCACCAGACCCACTTCCTTGCTTCTGCTTTCATAGCATTGATACCATTACGACTTATGTAAATGCTCTATCATCTTACATCTTAATTCTACCGGCACTATCATTCTATTCCTATACAATAATACATCATCATGAATAGTCGGATCTGATTTGACGGAATTATAGTCAGATAAAGTTACACTGTTCTTACACAACCCATATTTAACATTATTACTTGGGATAATACAGCATCTATCCCAGTTTTCTCTCTGATGTTTTCAAATGAGATATTTTGCAAGTTTAGAGACTACTAATCTTACATATTCCATAGGTGTACCTGACTTTAAACTTTCTTCCTAACAAAAATATCTGAATTTCTTAACAACAAACACTAAAACTAGACCTTCTTTATCAAGTTGAGAATAATTCTGTTCTGCTGGAGAAAGTTTCTTACTGTCAAAATATACAGTTTTTTTCCCTGGCCATTTACTCTCTGGATTAACACACATCCAACACCTACAGAAGAAGCATTAACCTCAAGTATTAATGGATACTCTCCTGTAAAATTAGTCAACAAAGCTGAACACTAAACTTTTTTTAAGCCTTTGAACAGCCTCCTCTTCCACTGAAGACCACTCAAATGTAGCCCTTTTTAAATAAATCATACAATGGTGTCAAAATTAAAGAAAAATGTTGAAAAAATTTACAATAAAATGTCACCATCCCTACAAAGGACTGAACCTCTCGTATGGACTTAAATGATGGTAAATTTACAATAGCCTTAATTTTCTTAGAAAAAGGTTTAATACCTTCCTCTGAAATCTCATACCCCAGACATTCAATAGATCTAGTTTTCAACACTGACTTATTCAGTACTACATTATGCTCTTGTAAAATATTTAGCCCCTGCCAGAGTTCAGCATCATGCTCAGCTTCTGTGACACCACATATATCATCCAGATAAGATGCTAACCCTTCCAGTCTAACAATTGGGAAATAAATTTTTGGAAGATACCAGATGAGTTAATTCCAAAAGGTAGTCTCTTATATTTAAAAAGTCCCTTGTGGGTATTAATTACTAAAACTGTTAACTCCTCTCATATACAGGTATCTGTAAATATGCATCCTTTAAATCTAATTTTGTAAATATTTTGTCTTTACCCACTACAGACAATAATTCCTCAATCCTGGCTAAAGGATATCTTTCACAATGAATTACTTGATTTATATATTTAAAATCCTCATATATTATCATAGACTTAGAGTCAGCCTTTAATACAGGTACAATAGGTACAGACCACTCACTAATAATAATATCTTTATTTCTACAAGTACAAGGTATACAGTCCTAGCTGACATCAGTGACATACTACTATATAGAAAGCCCCTTGTTATGCAGAGCATTTCGGGCAAATTAGGCTACTTTTGTCCCAGGATGCGACCCACACCAGTGGACGAACACCCAGGTACCCATTATACTGATGGGTGAACGTAGACAACCGGTGTAAGGAAACACGTCCGATGTCTCCACCCCTTATAATAATAATAATAATAATAATAATAATAATAATAATAATAATTTATTTAGACATGGTACAATGATACATAGTTTGGTAGACATGATACATAGGTATAAATGAGATGTACATGCCAAAAGCCCCTAATATGCTGTGCATTGCGCCGGGAATCGAACCCGGACCCTCACCGTGTGAAGTAAGAGCTTTTGCCACCAGGGCACGGGGCACCGTTATGGGAAGTAGGCTCAATAATTCCTTTATGTATGTTTGTCTTTCTAATATTTTTTTTATTCTCTGTGAACGCTTCTTGTTTTGTAGTGAACTGTGTATAATTAGTTGTATATGAGAACACTAGAGAACTCTGAAGATAAGACTGCTTATCAGATGACTCTTTATACATGAGATATGTGTTTGACCCTGAGCTCCTGACGGCAAGTTGTGTCAGAATACCTATTCAGAGAATTATCTTTACTATATTCGAAAACAAACGTCAAATCCGTACGAGTCATACATATTTACTTATAGATACCGGAGCTGAACAATGTTCTTTGTGGATAAATGGTTCAGAGAACCGACAAGTTGTTAAACTCGACACATATGCAACACTTCGGTATCGTTATTGTGAAAACGTTTCGCCACACAGTGGCTTCATCAGTCCAATATAAAGAAAAATGGTGAGAGAAAAACTAATGTAAAAGACCTGGGAGTGATCATGTCGGAAGATCTCACCTTCAAAGACCATAACATTGTATCAATCACATCTGCTAGAAAAATGACAGGATGGATAACGAGAACCTTGAAAACCATGGATGACAAGCCCATGATGAGACTCTTCAGGTCGCTTGTTCTATCTGGGCTGGAATATTGCTGCACACTAACTGCACCTTTCAAGGCAGGTGAAATTACTGATCTAGAAAATGTACAGAGAACCTTCACGGCACGCATAACTGCGATAAAACACCTCAATTACTGGGAACACTTGAAGTTCCTAAACCTGTACTCCCTAAAACGCAGGCGGGATAGATAAATGATCATATACACTTGGAAAATCCTAGAGGGATTAGTACCAAACTTGCACACGAAAATCACTCCCTATGAAAGCAAAAGACTCTGCAGACGATGCAACATCCCCTCAATGAAAAGCAGGGGTGCCATAGCATACATAAGGGGGATTACCAAGAGACCCCTGGCTGTCTTCAAGCAGGCACTGAACAAGCACCTAAAGTCAGTACCTGACCAGCCAGGCTGTGGTTCGTACGTCGGTTTGCGTGCGGCTAACAGTAACAGCCTGGTTGATCAGGCCCTGATCCACCATGAGGCCTGGTCACAGACTGGGCCGCGGGGGCGTTGACCCCCGGAATCCTCTCCAGGTATACTCCAGGTAATGAGTCCCTCAGCCTGAGGGACTCATTACCTCAAACTCCTGATCTTCGCCATTCTTCTTAGTACTGATGAAGCCACTGTGTGCGAAACGTTTTCACAATATACCTAAGTGTTGCGCGTGTCTAATTTATCAATGTTCTTTGTGTTCTGTCATCATGAGTATTATTTGCATTTTGCAACGCGAATTATCCTCTTAACATCTATCACTGAATCTTTGTATGGAGTCTTGTTTCCACTGTGTCATTATTTAACTCATTCTATTTCTTCACTACTCTTATTTTGAAGAAGCTCATTTAGGTGTGTAATTTTCAGTCACATCCTCTTTTTTCTTTCTACTTCCCTGGTAAACAGTCAGTAATTATCTTTCATCTTTTGACCTTGTGTCGTATGGGTTCTTAAGTGGAGTGATGGTGAATGATAACTCACTGGGACGGTAGGCTGCCTTCAGCCTACCGTCTGATGTCTTGACTGCTTGAGGGTACGTGACTGCTTGAGGGTACGTGACTGCTTGAGGGTACGTGACTAATTGCAGGATACGCCCTCGCTCTACCCTTGCCTGCATGACGCAGCGTCATAGCAAGGTTCAAACTATGCTGACGTAACAGCATTTGAAAAGTCCGTGGCTTCATGGCTGGCGTATTTGAAGTATGCTGAAAGCTCGGTGTCCTTGACATACAAGTAATTACAAAGATAGATAACAGAGAAATATGCTGATACTTGGATACTTTGTAAATATCCTGATCATAACTTCTCTTGTTCATTATTCTTTTAGTGATGGACAACCTAGGACACTTATTATTTCTAAATAGCACTTTACCCTCAGCTCGAGCACCAGTCTGGTTGCACTTCTTTACACTTTATCGAGTTTCACTTTGTTTTTTACAAGCTGATAACTATGGTAAAACGTTTCAAGGATATGACAAGCGAATTTCGGTAGTGATCTTCACAGACATGGTGTTGCTAACAGAGACCAATATTGGCTTGAATGCCCAACTTATTACCATGCAACTGGACTAAGGCCTAACATGCCGAAGTGTGCCACACTTAATTCATTTTAGGACGGTCCCTAGGAAAATGAAGTGGTATGTGGATAATACCAGGCTGACATATCTGGGAGACACCCATTAAATCACTGTAACAAACCGAGTGTATTAAGTATCTTGGGATGCATTTTTCGTGATTAGATGGCCATTAGCTCCAGCTGTGGGTCATCATCCTTGTGGTTTAGCGCTTCTTTTGATTATAATAATAATAATGTGGGTCATCATGTGACTAAGACCCGCATCAGGAAATACTTGTCCTGTTTCCTCACAAACTTTACCTAACCTAACCTCCTGTAGATAAATTCTAGGAGCGATAAATAATTTGGAAAATGCCCCTTCAGAGTCCCATTAGAAAATGTTTACAATGAACCATCATTTGATACCCGGCTTGAGTCATATCATGGTAATGAGTGGTGTCTATCAGAACACTCTGAAGGCAGCAGACAGATTGTTGCTATTTGAAGTTTGTCAGTGGCTAAAAATGCCCAAGGACACGCCGTTGGGGATTTTCTATGCCCCTGTGACATATAGTGATTTGGGATGTGCATGACTGTTGACGAGTGTACCTATACTCCGAGAAAGCAGACAGAACACGCTTCATAGCAAGCAAAAACCAACTGATGCAAGCTTTGGCAGTACTCCCAGGTACTACACTTAAGCTGAGAACAAATGGACAAAGTAAGGTAGTGAACACCAAAATACACACCAGGAAGGAAGTGATAGGTATGGCAGCGGTTCCTGGTGTCCTGTGTCGATGGTGAGGACCTGCTAGAAATTCGATAGTACCTCAATTGCATGACTGGATGAGAAATGTTAACACTTTGATGAAAAGTAGCTGATTATAGTGATGCCCTGAAGATTAAATATAACCTTATGCCCACGAAAACCAGAAGGCTCCAGGAAGGAGAGGCATGCAAAATGTTAACTGCTCAGGTTGTGGCCAACGTATTGCAAACATGTCCCAGTACGCATGGACAGAGTTAAACAGCATGACCTAATTGTGGATTTCATTGCTTAAGATTGTCATTGTAAGATATATGCTGTGATCAAGGAGCTAACTATACCCACAGCTGGGGTACTGCGTAAGCCGGATCTAGTTATACGCGATCCAACAAGGAGACGTAATTATATACTTGATGCGAAAGTGAGTAGTTATTTAAATATTACAAGCACTGCTCAGCAGTGCTTGTAGAACAGCGGAATAGTACGGCACAAGACAGGTTAGGCGGGTGGGCTGCAAGTTATGCTATGCAAGAGTGAGACTGTGTTACAACTATTGGACGAACAACCTATAACCCCTGACGAAATAATTCTGGACGCTGTTGTTATATAATACTTGGAGGGGGATCATGACCTCTGAAACGTACGCCATTCAACATAGAGGCTTGGAAATTTGAGAAGCAGATATTGAATTACATGTTGTACAAATAATATAGGGATCGGTTACAGAATGGAGGATGCAAGCCCTATGGGGAGGAGTGGAAAGAGCTATCGAGCCTTGCTGAACTAACTTACTACTTAAACAACAGAGAAATTCATAGCCAGCCGTCCAATAGTGGTTCTTAAAAATTCTACGAACTCATCTGAGGCTAAAAGGAGAGAGAAAAAAAGAATAGTTATAGACCACGTCTTTCATCTAGTTCCATCTCCGTAAATCCTATGGTAATTTTACAATATGTTATGGTATTGTTACCCCTGTTTTCATGCCGGCAGTGGCCGGAGGGAGATAATACATAATACTCTTTCATCAAGGAAAGTGTGGACCTCTAAATCTGTCTGATGAATAAGATACTTATGTAATACTTGAAAATCTTTATTCTTGAAACATTTCACCAGCTAGTGGCTTCATCAGTCCAATACAGAGAAACGGTGGAAAATGAGGAGTTTGAGGTAATCAGTCCCTCAGTCTGGAGTCGATGTGTTCAGTCTATCAATCTCGGTAATAGTGCAACTTATTCACTGAGATGAGACTTACATACTACAGACGCTTTGAAATTTTTTCCTGTATCAAGATCCCCAAATGTTGCTGTGTCTGACAGTTTGAATAAATGGTTTAGAAAACTAAAGAGTTGATAAATGAGACACTTGTGCAACACTTGGGTATCTTTATTCTAGAAACGTTTCCGCCAGTCAGTGACTTCTTCAGTCCACTGGTTTTCTAATCCAGCAACATCTTGGGATCTTGATGCAGGGAATTCTTCAAAGGTTGCCTAACCTATAGGCATGACCTTCCACTAGTGGGTTTTTCCACTGGTAACACCACCTGCCACTGCTTAGCCTCACAAGAGGCGTGCCGATACTACAGTTCAAAAACTACAACATATCTCCACCCCTCCTTCAGAGTACAGACACTGTACTTCTCACAACCACCATTACCTCACGGCCACATATTCCGGAAAATGGAAATAAGTCACTTTGACTTTTTTGGGTTATCCTGGGTTCTCTACACATATGTTGCTATGTATGATAAAATCCATGTAACTGTATTTGTGTATACCTGAATAAACTTACTTACCTTACCTTTCACCCTAACATGCCATCCACATACCTAATCACTTAGTTACCCGTCACATTCATTACCACCAACTGCATAATCGCCCACCCAGTCACAGTCACCCATCATCCAATCACCACCCACACCAGGCCATGACAAGCACACCTTTAACCCACAGCACTCCCCCATAGCTTTAAGTCCACACTGCCCCACACCTGACACATGCTTTCACTGACCACTCTCCCACAGCTTCAAGCCCACATGACCCCACTCCCACAGCTTACCCATGCTTTCAAGGCCCACATACCCTAACACATCTACACTCCTAGTCATGTAGCCGCCAGCCACCCTAATTACCGCCCACACCAACACATGCTACCCGCTGAGTGTCCGGGTTCGATTCCCGGCAAGGGTGGAAACATTGATCGTGTTTCCTTACACCTGTTGTCCCTGTTCCCCCATCAGTAAAATGGGTACCTGGGTGTTAGTCGACTGGTGTGGGTCGCATCCTGGGACAAAACTGACCTAATTTGACCGAAATGCTCTGCATAACGAGAGACTTTCTATATGTCATTGATGTCAGCTAGGCCTGTATACCTTGTACATGTACTTGTAGAAATAAAAATATATTATTATGTAGAATGAAGTTCCAATATGTATTACATGATTTGGCTTTTGCATGATCTAAAAAATAATGTTCAGTGCGATTTGTAAGTTAGTCCCACCTGATCAATATATTCACATCTTTTATGTTTTTCAATGGGATACCAAATTTATAAAAAACTAGAACTAATCAAGCAAAACCGATGACATATTCGGAATCAGCACCACAAACTTACCCTTAAAGCAGTGTAATATAATTGACCAGAAAATGAGTGTTGACCAATGATTTGTGTAACTATTTATTTGTGTCTGTACGTAAATAAACTGTGTAACCTCAAGGGATGTAGGTTCCTTGATGTTGGTGAGGGGCTCTTGATCAAGGGAATTGGATCTGTGCTCTGCTTCCCTGAACTGAGCCTGAATGCCTTGTATCCCCTCATCCTCACATGCGCTGTATAATCCCTACAGGTTTAGCGGTCCCCTATAATCATAATAATAATAGTAATGGGTTTCAATAATGTTTCTTTGTGAATTATTATTATTATTATTATTTGAGTAAATTACCTGCATGAAATTTACAGGATATTACCTGAATTACTACCTGCAAGTAATTTGGGTGAGATAAGTGGGACTTAAGTCACAGTAGGTCACTGAACTGTAACTCCCTCGATGCCCACTTCACCACTTTCACAAAAAGCTAGACCTGACTTTAAATTAAATTATAATATTAAACCAGCTACTCTAGTAATTAAAGTTGGGGACTGTATAGGATTAGGCTTGATTGCTACACAAATTATAATTGATATTAACACTTACCATTTAATTACTGTAGATGGTTCACATCACAACACCTGCCTGATACCTAGACCATACACTGGCCAGCTAGAGATCTACATGAATGGACTAATGGCAGAATTCCCTGTGTGTGCTGGCGTATTCCTCATCTTCTGCCATCTACACGTAATTCTTGAGGTCCCGCAAATTTCCTGTCCAAATTCTTCAGAAGGGGATATTAACAGGGTTCCTATTACAAATTCAGGCCGAAACCCCCCAATTTGGCTCGGAAAATGCCGGATTATTAGCAGAATTTCCCACGACAACCAATGCTCACAAATTACAAATGGCGTCTCCACCCCCAGCGTCACTCCGCAGCTCTTCTACCCTCTTCCCCTCACTCGAAATTTTTCGAGGGGTCCAAATAGCATCACATTTTAATGTAAAATTATTATATTATTTATTTATATGTTCTACATTTAGGAAATTATGTAAAAATAAAATCCAGTTTCCTTATTTACTATTGATACCGTTCCCACAGGGTATCGACCTAACATTAATATCCAAAAATTATTGTAACAATTCTAGTATTTAATAATGATTCAAACCCTGAAATTTTAATACAACGTAAATCTTCTGAAAAGCTAGGATTAATAGTCTAAGGGTTTTCTAACTTACGAAGGGTATCTACTATAACAGGCATGCAACAAAAGATAATAAATAATTAATATTTACTTGTCTGTGGTGGAAGATTTGGGTATATACACACAAATTTCCACAAATGCTGTCTCTCTCTCCTCAGGTGAAGCAGTAACGATGAGAGTGGCTGTGATGGTGGTGGTGTTGGCGGCGGCAGTGTTGGGGCAGGAGGCAGTACTTCCCGTAGTGAATACTGAGGAAGGCAGGATCTCTGGCCTCAAGGAACACTCTCTCAATGGAGCTGCTGTCTACGCCTACAGGTCCATCCCCTTCGCTCAGCCTCCTGTTGGAGACCTGAGACTCAAGGTAAGGCCATGACGTGAGGTAGACCTGGGACCTGAGATTCAAGGTAAGGCCATGACGTGAGGTAGACCTGGGACCTGAGATTCAAGGTAAGGCCATGACGTGAGGTAGACCTGGGACCTGAGATTCAAGGTAAGGCCATGACGTGAGGTAGGCCTGGGACCTGAGATTCAAGGTAAGGCCATGACGTGAGGTAGACCTGGGACCTGAGATGCTTTGTCCGAAGACGAGTTATTATATTTATTTGTCACATTTATTCTTTCGGCCGCTACAGTAGCTATTCCACAAACCCCAGGTAAGCCTTTTCATAAATATGTATACCCTGACGGTGACCAAATTGTGCTAGAGCCGTCAGACAACGCGCTGCGTGGCACACGGATCGATATAATCGTACTATTGTCCACTATTTATATAACAAACACTCAAGACCATATGCCCGACGTATCATACGAAGAGCCAAGCGTGCCTGGTGGCGTGTTAATGTCTTCATTTTTAATTCCATCACTTCTGTGAGTGCAACATGGAAAAATGTATGACAGGCAATTACTCACCTGAGTCGGCTCCAGGACTTGACATTACCTGCACATAATTAGTGGATCCAGTTGAAGTTTCAGACAATAAGATATCACTTGGCCCAGGTATATCGTGGGCCACATCAGTCTCCTGACTTTCTTTAATCAAAATCCCTCCGGGAAACTATTACTTTAGGCTTTACCTCTTACAGTGTTTGTATTCTGAAGGAGGGGTGGAGATACTACAGTTTGGAGGGGCATCTTAACTGTAGTATTAGCGCATCTGGCAAGACACTGATGGAGTGATAGTGAAAGTGTTTTTTTTAGGGTCACCCGGCGTCTGTGGGAGACGGCCGTTGTGTTAAAAAATAAATTCCGTTTTGTGTATAATTGTGAGTAATGAGACTATTATAAAGAAACCCAAATCAGAGCTGAATCTCTTACATTACTGGAGTTGGTCACATAATAAGATTGTTATATGAATACACTTGCTGCTGTAAAGTACTTTGTTGAAGGTGAGTTAGTTAACTTTGATGAAGCTGAGTTAGTTAACTTTGACAAAGCTGAGTTAGTTAACTTTGACGAAAATGACTTAGTTACCTTTGACGGAGTTGTTAGTTACCTCTGACGAAGCTAAGTTAACTAACTTTGACGAAGCTGAGTTAGTTAACTTTGCCAAAGTTGTCTTGTTGTATTAATACCTTTCAAATCTCGTCTAGAAAGGTAGGTGTCTTCATGCCATTGACATCTTATTCCAAGGAAGCTGACCTAACCTCACCCTGGATCAAATCTGATTTTCCAGTCACCTTTCGCTGTGTGTTCAATTACCTAATAAATGGTTATAACAGAGACTATAATTTTTAAAGGGGTGGACCGGTAAGCCAGCGGAAGGCTTCGGTCAAATGACCAAAAGCCCTAACGGCGGTTCATCACAGAACTAAGACCCGCATCAGGAAACACGTGTTTTGTTTCCTGACCAACCTTACCTAACCATGTTCCATATGAGTTTACCGCTTATGAATAATAATAATAATAATAATAATAATAATAATAATAATAATTATCATAATAAAATACCATCCACAGGATCAATATAAGGTGCACAAATAAGTAGCAGCATTGACACAAACAAACTTCTTGCTCAGACTGTCACTGTATTTATTTACCTTAAATTATGCTACGAGGATGTTTTTGTATGTGTTTACGAGAACGTCCTCGCCATATTTGTAGTTTATATAACTTGTACATTGGCAGTTAAATTAATTACAGTTCTACTAATTAACGTTAAAGTAACGTAATGGTTAATCGGAAATATCTTGCGACGTTGGTTGTTCAGAAATAGATGCACTGAAATGCGTTATAAAATGAGCGATATATAATGAGAGAATTTCTTACTAGCGTCATTCTGCCTTACGCAGTCTGCATAATAACAAACAGCTTGCGTATCACAACAAGTTGGTTTTTTTTTTAAGCGGATTCACTTGTCTCTCACAATCCTCAACTTTCGTTCCATTAACAGCCAGATTTTACTTATATTTTTCAATATATATGACGAAAGCCAACCGGGCCGATTGCTCCAGGAATTGACGAGTAGATTTTCTTACATTCGATAAAACTGCTCTACAGAGACTTTTCAAATTATAGATACACGTTGTGGGTTAATGTGTATAAACTTGGCTTAAAAACTGATTATCTGAACGCAAGCAAATGAATGTCATTGTTTTTGAAGAGTTTGTGAGGACACGAAGTGACATCTCACTGGACGTGATTCAGCAGTTCGTGTCTGAACACTTCCTCATTTTGAATAGTCTTTTTTTCCATAGTGAGGATTTTAAGTTTTTCAGTTGGTGTTCCTAAGCAGAAGTGCAACAGAATGACTGCTTGTCCTGAGCGTAACAAGCGATGGGTCACAGCTGTATACCTGGAGTATACCTGGAGAGAGTTCCAGGGGTCAACGCCCCTGCGGCCCGGTCTGTGACCAGGCCTCATCTTGGATCAGAGCCTGATCAACCAGGCTGTTACTGCTGGCCGCACGCAGTCCAACGTACGAACCACAGCCTGGCTGGTCAGGCACCGACTTTAGGTGCCTGTCCAGTGCCTGCTTGAAGACAGCCAGGGGTTTGTTGGTAATCCCCCTGATGTATGCTGGGAGGCAATTGAACAGTCTTGGGCCCCTCACACTTATTGTGTTGTCTCTCAACGTGCTAGTGGCACCCCTGCTTTTCATTGGGGGGATGTTACATCGCCTGCCGAGTCTTTTGCTTTCGTAGGGAGTGACTCTCATGTGCAAGTTTGGTACTAATCCCTCTAGAATTTTCCACGTGTATATAATAATGTATCTCTCCCGCCTGCGTTCTAGGGAGTACAGGTTTAGGAACTTCAAGCGTTCCCAGTAATTGAGGTGGTTTATCGCAGTTATGCGTGCCGTGAAGGTTCTCTGCACATTTTCTAGGTCAGCAATTTCACCTGCCTTGAAAGGTGCAGTTAGTGTGCAGCAATATTCCAGCCTAGATAGAACAAGCGACCTGTAAACTGTCAACATGGGCTTGGCATCCCTGGTTTTGAAGGTTCTCATTATCCATCCTGTCATTTTTCTAGCAGATGTGATTGCTACGGTGTTATGGTCCTTGAAGGTGAGATCCTCTGACATGATCACGCTGTAATGCTATCTTCTGAAGAAATTGGAGCACGAATCTACAATTGGACTTCTGCCTTTCCAACTGAACTGTTAGCTACGCTCGATGCATACAAGTGTGTCTGTCTCTGTAAGGTTAGGAGCTTAATTATGAGTCACCATCATGTATTACTGCTGTTAACTCCAAGAGTATTAACTGTGATCAGCTGTGACATGTTTGTAACAGAAGCCACACACGGGTAGGGTAGAACTGTAGACAGGTGAGACAGAGTACAACTTTTATGGATTCCTTCTCACGTTAACCATGAAATGCGTGACAGTGTTCTCCCTTCAAGGAGGAAGTAGACTGCAGTTATAGGCCGTCAACTAGTAACTTGAGGACAAGAATACTAAGAATATCAACTGAGCTTCGTTGACTTGAGACAGAGTGTGACAATCGGTCCATCTATCATCATTGTATAATACAGGAAGATCCACATATCTGTTGTACATTCAACAAAATCAACAGTCTCCTGGATGTCTCTACTGCCCCATTACGGCTGGGTTAAAGGCACCTCTGTGAGTTTTCACCACCAACTGATGTAAATATAATTTAAAGTAAAATTAACCAGAGGAATTATTATCACAACCTTTGTCATTAATTGTTTAAATGAGCACAACTCATGATTTCGGAGTCATTTCACTCATAAATGTTCCTATGTGGTATATAACCAGCATTTCTAGAAAATTAACTAGACTTTTCTTATTGTAAATAAATCATAATAACTTTAACTTGTCTAAATACAACCATAACTTGCTAAGTATTAAGTATTGTAAATTACTCTCCAGCACATTCAGTTGTCATTCTTATAGCCAGGATGGGACACATGTTTTAATACGTTATTGAGCACTGTAAAAGAGCAAGAAATAAATTATGGGAACTCTAGCCAATAGTAGTTTTTGTTTTCCTCGGGAACGCAATTAAAGACTCGTAACTCCTCGGGATGAGTAAGTAGGAGAGTTGTGAAGGATTGTAGTTCTAGACTTAGGAGAGAGTGGCTTCTGGTCTCTCGGATGTAGCAACAATGAGTGTTTGGACAGTTTCAAAAAATCATTAAAAAACTATGAAAGTTATGGCAAAAATTATAAAAGTTAAAAGGCCTTAGAAAGAGCCAATCTAAAACTTACTATAAGCACATACAAATCTCTCCAGTATGTTGATGATGTTGATGTAGATGATGTTGATGATGGTGATGAGGGGAATATTAAAGAAGCTACGCCAAAATGATTTAGTGACTGAATTCACGACTATTTCGGATATATTATACTACATATTTTTTCACATATCTTTATTAATCATTCATCTATGAACTCTGGGCTACAAATACTCAGAGTTTTCAAGAACATGGAGGAGAACATAGAACATTTAACTATAGAAACACCAAGAGAAAAGTGGGGAACCCCACAGCAAGAGCAGATTGTGGGGCCCCTAAATATACACCAAGAAGAAATTCGGGAAGCCCATAGGAAGGCGAAACTCAGGGAAGTCATGATGTGATGAATAACAGTGTGCACAAGAAGAGATATTCAAGGGTTTTCTATATTCTTTAAATTTCAATTCTTAGTTGCTTATAATATATTTGTAATATTTTAAGATGTTTCAGTGATATCGTTCAACCTCAACACGTGTATGTGTCCTGTTTACTGGTGACTGAACCATTACTACCACTGTAGTAATGATGGTAATGAAGTATTGAGAATTTATTTTTCAGATATTTTTTTTAAGTAGGAGCGTTTGATCACATAACAGACGACAACTAGCTTACTGATCCACCTCGTTCAATAAATGAACATCTCATCTAAGATTTTAATGTACTATGCCTTTCTATACCTTTGTTCTATGAGGTAAAGTCACTTTTCTCTTCAGGCACCCGTGGCCAGTCCCAGGTGGCACGGGGTTCGGGATGGCTCGTCTGAACCCCCAATCTGCTTACAACCGAATTTTATGACCATGTTAACAGCAACGAAAGAAGTGCAAGGCTCCGAGGATTGTCTCTACCTCAATGTGTTTACGCCCTCGGTGAGTTTAGTCTACCTTCATGACCTTAGTGCAAGTGTACCACGTACGCCACGTTCAAGGTTCTCAGGGAGGCGGAACATAGTGTCTTTTTATGTTACTGTAATTAGCACCGTGCGTACTTGACACACACTTACACACACACACACACACACACACACACACACACACACACACACACGCATATACAACACGCCTAGTGTCTAATCGACATGTGCCTAGGGCAAAATGGTAAGTAACTAACTAACACACACACACACCAGTGCAATTTTTGGTATATGTGAATGGCATGATGGAAGGGATAGACTCATAAGTGTCCCTGTTTGCAGATGTGAAGTTAATGAGGAGAAATAAATCAGATGAGGATCAGGCAGGACTACAAAGAGACCTGGACAGGTTGGACACGTGGTCCAGCAACTGGCTTCTCGAGTTTAACCCCGCTAAATGCAAAGTCATGAAGATCGGGAAAGGGCAAAGAAGTCGCAGGCAGAGTATAGGCTAGGTGGCCAAAGACTGCAAACCTCACTCAAGGACAAAGATCTTGGGGTGAGTATAACACCGATCACGTCTCCGGAAGCACACATCAACCAGATAACTGATGCAGCATATGGGCGCCTGGCAAACCTGAGAATAGCGTTCCGATACCTTAGTAAGGAATCGTTCAAGACACTGTACACCGTGTACGTCAGGCCCATATTGATGTATGCAACACCAGTTTGGAACCCACACCTGGTCATGCATGTCAAGAAATTAGAGAAAGTGCAAAGGTTTGCAACAAGGTTAGTTCCGGAGCTAAGGGTAATGTCCTATGAAGAAAGGTTAAGGGAAATCGGCCTGACGACACTTGAGGACAGGAGGGTTAGGGGAGACATGATAACGACATACAAAATACTGTGTGGAATAGATAAGGTGGACAGTGACAGGATGTTCCAGAGAGGGGACACAGAAACAAGGGGTCACAATTGGAAGTTGATGACTCAGACGAGTCAAAGGGATGTTGGGTAGTATTTCTTCAGTCATAGAGTTGTCAGGAAGAGGAATAGTCTGGCAAGTGAAGTAGTGGAGGCAGGAACCATACATAGCTTTAAGACGAGGTATGATAAAGCTCATGGAGCAGGGAGAGAGAGGACCTAGTAGCAGTCAGTGAAGAGGCGGGGCCAGGAGCTAAGTATCGACCCCTGCAACCACAATTAGGTGAGTACAATTAGACGAGTACACACACACACACACACACACACTACTCATAAAAAAACAATGGGATTTTGAGGAGTTGGAGAGATGGGACAGAGGAGAAGGAAGGGTCTTCATAATATGAACACTTCAGACTGGAGGTCCTAAGGTGTTGATTGCAGTGATGTATAACCCTCCACAGAATTGCAGGAGGCGAAGACAAGAATATGATGAGAGTAACAGAGTGATGGTTGACACACAGGCTGAAATGGTCAGAAGGGCCTATGTGGGCAGGGCAAAGCTATTGGTTGTGGATAACTTCGATCACAAAGAAATCGATTGGGAAAACCTGGAGCCACATGGGGGCCTAGAAACGTGGATACAAGTGGAGAGGGCGACAGGAAGGGCAGGAAGAATGAAGCCAGACTACAAGAGAAGGGACTACACAGGCATGAGGAATTTCCTCCACGAGATCCAGTGGGACAGAGAACTGGCAGGGAAAACAGTAAATGAGATGATGGAATTCGTGACAACAATAAGCAGGGAAGCGGAAGAGAGGTTTGTACCCAATGGCAATAGACGTAATGAGAAGGCCAGGACGAGCCCTTGGTTCACCCAAAGGTGTAGAGAGGCTAAAAGCAAGTGCGCTAAAGAATGGAAGAAGTATAGAAGGCAAAGGACCAAGGAGAACAAGGAGAGCAGTCGAAGAGCAAGAAATAAATATTCACAGGTAAGGAGGGAGGCCCAACGACAATATGAAAATGACAAAGCAGTGAAAGCCAAGTCCTACCCGAAGCTGTTGTACAGTCACATCAGGAAGAAAAGGGCAGTCAAGGACGAAGTAATCAGGCTGAGGAAGGAAGGAGGGGAGTTTACAAGAAACGACCTTGAAGTATGTGAGGAGGTCAACATGAGATTCAAAAAAGAATTAACAGTGGAGACAGAAAAGACTCCAGAAAGATGGATAGGTGACATACACGAACCAGTGCTAGATACGATACATATAACCGAAGAGGAGGTAAAGAAGCTGCTTAGCGAACTAGATATCTCAAGGCGATGGGGCCGGATAACATCTCTCCTTGGGTCCTGAGAGAGGGAGCAGAGGCACTCTGTGTACTAATAACAACAATCCACAACACATCTATCGAAACAGGGCGATTTCCTGAGGTATGAAAGACAGCAAATGTAGTCCCAATTTTTTAAAAAAAGGGACAGACATGAAGCACTAAACTACAGACCAGTGTCACTGACATGTATAGTATGCAAAGTCATGGAGAAGATTATCAGAAGGAGAGTGGTGGAACACCTAGAAAATAACAAGCTTATACATGACAACCAGCACGGTTTCAGGGAAGGGAAATCCTGTGTCACATACCTGATGGAGTTCTATGACAGGGTGACAACAGTAAGAGAGGTGTGGGTAGACTGCATTTTCTTGGATTGTAAGAAGGCTTTTGATACAGTTCCACACAAGAGATTAGTGCAAAAGCTGGAGGACCAGGCAGGTATAACAGGGAAGGCACCACAATGGATCAGGAAATATCTGACAGGAAGGCATCAGCGAGTCATGGTACGTGACGAGGTGTCAGTGGGCGCCTGTGACGAGCAGGGTTCCACAGGGGACAGTCCTAGGACCGGTGCTGTTTCTGGTATATGTGAACGACATTACGGAAGGAATAGACTCAGAAGTGTCCCTGTTTGCAGATGATTTGAATTCAGTCGGAGGAGGACTAAGCAGGACTACACAGGGATCTGGACAGGGTGCAAAGTCATGGAGATTGGGGAAAGGCAAAGAAGACCGCAGACGGAATAAAGTCTAGGGGGCCTGAGACTACAAACCTCACTCAAGGAAAAGAATCTTGGGATGAGTATAACACCAGGCACATCTCTTGAGGCGCACATCAACCAAATAACTGCTGCAGCATATGGGCGCCTAGCAAACCTAAGAATAGCATTCCGACATCTCAATAAGGAATCGTTCAGGACCCTGTACACCGTGTACGTCAGGCCCATACTGGAATATGCAGCACCAGTTTGGAACCCACACCTGGTCAAGCAAGTCAAGAAATTAGAGAAAGTGCAAAGATTTGCAACAAGACTAGTCCCGGAGCTAAGGAAAATGTCCTACGAAGAAAGATTAAGGGAAATCGGCCTGACGACACTGGAGGACAGGAGGGTTAGGGGAGACATGATAACGACATGTAAAATAATGAGAGGAATTGACAAGGTGGACAGAGACAGGATGTTCCAGAGATGGGACACAGAAACAAGGGGTCACAATTGGAAGTTGAAGACTCGGATGAGTCAAAGGGATGTTAGGAAGTATTTCTTCAGTCACAGAGTTGTCAGGAAGTGGAATAGTCTGGCAAGGGACATCGTGGAACCAGGAACCATACATAGTTTTAAGACGAGGTTTGATAAAGCTCATGGAGCAGGGAGAGAGAGGACCTAGTAGCGACCAGTGAAGAGGCGGGGCCAGGAGCTATAAATCGACCCCTGCAACTACAATTGGGTGAGTACACACACACACACACACACTACACCTTAAATCGTTCTATTAACCCTGTTTACACTACCTTAAACTGTGCTATAATATTTTTTAACCCAACCTTAAGAATATAAAAAAATATATTCTCGTTTGGCTTGTTTGTTCTGCGTTGCAAGAAAGTGTGGTGTTGCAGGAGCCTGGCAGCGGAAAGAGGGACTTGCCTGTGATGGTTTTCATCCACGGCGGCGCCTTCTTCTGCGGGAGCGCCGGCGAGTTCGGTCCCAACACCCTTCTCAACCACGACATGGTACTGGTGGTGATACAGTACCGCTTGGGAGTGCTAGGTGAGGGGTTCTTGTTGTTGGTGGTGTTAGGTAAGGGCTCTAGGTGGTGGTGTTGTTGTAATACCACCTGGGGTTCTAGGTGAAACCTGCTGGTGGTGTTGCAGCACCATCTGGGAGACTAAATGAGGCCTCCTGTTGGTGGTGCAGCACCATCTGGGAGACTAAATGAGGCCTCCTGTTGGTGGTGCAGCAATACCATCTGAGTATGTTGGGATGGACCTGCTGGTGGCGCTACAGTACCATCTGGGGGTGCTAGGAGAGACCTTTTGGTGGTGTTACAGTGCCATCTAGAGGCGCTAGGAGAGATCTGCTGGTGTTGCTGCAGTACCATATGAGGATGTTATGAGTTACCTGCTGGTGGTGGTGCTACAGTACCATCTGGGGGTGCTAGGAGAGTGGGCTCCTCTCAGAAGCGAATGCCATGTTTGGAGCATTTACAGAAACTCACACAAGTTATGTTTTGGACGGAGAGATAAAGATAGAAAACTATAACATATTCGGATAGATGTGATAGAATTAATAGGTCACAGGGAGGAGTAGGACTCTATGTAAAAGATACTTTCTGTTGCTGAATTCTACGAGTTATACAGTAGAAATTCTAGGCATTAAAGTTGAAAATAGGAATATGGTAATTATCCTAGTATATAAACCACCATCAGCAACTGCTGAGGAATTCACAAATCAGTTAAGGAAGTTAGATAGTTATCTGGATAGGCTAGAAAATCCGACACTAAATATATATATATAATCCTTGGAGATTTTAATCTCCCTCATGTACAATGGAAGATGGTGCAACAGAATGTTATACCAGAAATCTCTCCTAGAAGCATCGTCCCTCAACAGGCACATACCAGGGAACTAATGAGGCTTTGTGAAAAGTACTCATTGAACCAACAGATAATTGATCCCACTAGAAATGAAAATACCCTGGATTTGATATTCACAAACAACGAGGAACTAATCAGAGACAACAATTACAAAAACAATATACTCTGACCACAACATCATAGAAGTACAAACGAGTATAAACTCAGGGTTAGGGAACTGCGACACTATTGTAAGAGAAGGGATGTTCAGTAAGTTTAATTTCAACAACCATAGAATTGACTGGGAAAAAATAAACCAAGAGCTATCAGACATATCCTGGGAATCAGACATGAGTACTATTGCGCCCCCTGAATGGGACCCAATGTATATTATAGAAATATATTATCTTTCATATAATTTTATGTTGCCGATATTTTCATTAATAGCTGAAATGAAAATATCTTGCTATATATTATTTGACTTATTATATTAGCTTATGGATGTAGGTAGGATGTTAACATTTACACTTCACTGTGCTCGCTGTTGGAGAGTTGTGATTGGATATCCGCTCTCGCAAACTGCCTTGTTTACCTGCCGGCGTCACTGAAGTAGCACTCTTATCTCTAGATCTCACTCTTTTCTCTAGATCTGCTTCTTGTCCTAGAAGCATCTTTCTTGTCTGGTCTCTTTGGCTGTTTGCTCGTGATTAGACTCTGTTTTTGGTACAGTATGATTTCGTTGGAGAGCCGAAACATACTTCTTGTAATTCTGTGTAACTGTTCGCAAAGCATTGTTCAGACTTAGTGATTTTTGACGTTTTGCAGAGGTTGTGTGTCGTGTGTAAACACTTTGTTCAACTCTGGTCCTAAACTAGGCTTTTGACCTACTTTGTGGCATCTACGCACTGTCGTAGATTCAGTATTAAGATAGTTTTATACCTTTTATGAAGGATCTGCTGATGGTCCCCAGTTAGGGTCATTATATTGTCTCCTTGTTCCTGACGCTGTGCTGCTGCTTTGTACATTATTATTTGGTGAATGGTTCGTCATATTGTTCAAGCAAGCTGTTTTGATTGCCTTGATGGTCGAGAAGATAGATTATCTGTGGATTTGTAGTCAGTCACTGTTTAAGTCTAAGTCGAGGCTAGTCTTACTGAGGTATAACAAGCACTTTCAGCACATAAACACACATTCTCACTCACACTTACTAACTTGTACTCTATTATATTTATCATTTGAGTATAACTCGTCATAACTACGTACCGGATGGTCGTACTGTTACGAAATGTGCTCTCAGCACTATACTGTACTACTATATGTACAATTTAACATTGCATTTCAAGAAAAGTGTAGGAGCTTATATCCTAAATTATATCAAACTTATTTACTTTGATATTGTCCACCTAGACACCTTTTTTATTAAAGATCTTAAATATTATTTCGTTGGTTTGTGGTCACTCAGTTGTAATCCTGAGGGTGCTAGTGTTGTCCTAGAAGACAGTGCTCCTGAGGGTGCTAGTGTTGTCCTGGTGGACAGTGCTCCTGAAGGTGCTAATGTTGGAGATGAAACAAAAGGGGATGTTAGCACTAGTGCTGAAGATAGAAATGAGACAGGAAAACACGCACCAATAGGGAATACATTAGGGAACACAGTCACAAAAAAACAAAGCAAACACAAACCAGGCCTATGCAAATATTATGCATTTGGTATCTGCAGGCATGGAATTGCTGGGAAAACAGATGGGACATGCAACTTTGACCACCCCAGAAAATGCCGTGCCCATATGACAACAGGAAAATGCAACCTCCCTTTCTGTAAGCTTTTCCACCCTGAAATGTGTCACTCATCAGTTCAGGAATGACATTGCTATAACCTATATTGCCAGGCCCACCACCTAAAGGGTACAAGACGACACAGAACATCCAGACCATGGGAAAACCTGGGTAGCCAAAGCCACTCCAGAGAGAGGTTTTTAGCGCAAGGAAGGAAAAAGCTGGCAGGAAATGACAGAAATCATACACCAACTGCAATCATTACTGGAGTGGAACCACAGTCAATGGCCTCCACTCCAGAACAACAGATATTAGTGCCAGGAAAAAAAGACCCCCTCCATACCACCAATACCACCAATCCAACTACATTCATCTTTGCAAATATACAGGGTCTAAAGCCAGCAACAAACAACAAGATACCTTACATCCGTGGACTGCTTACAGAGTCAAATGCAATGTTTGCGGCTTTCACAGAGACCCACATAAAGGATCACTTGGACAATGAAATATGGATCCCGGGCTACAACCCATACAGATGTGACAGAGTGAACAGGCAAAAGGGAAAGGGGTTGGCCTGTATATCACAGAGTCACTTATATGCTCAGAACTACTAAATGCCTCAAATGATGTAGTTGAAGTTTTAGCAGTAAAGATCGAGAATCAAAACCTGGTCATCGTGGTTGTATACAAGCCTCCGGATGCAACGTCCCAACAATTCCAGGAACAGCTTCTGAAAATTGACCAATGTCTGGAAAACCTTCCAGCCCCTGCCCCCAACATCTTGCTCCTGGGGGACTTCAACCCAAGGCACCTAAAATGGAGGAATATTGCAAATAATGTGGTAGCAGAGATAACACCAGGAGGCAGCTCAGATGAAAACTCGCACACACATAGCTTTTAAATCTCTGCACCAAATTCCCCTTAAACCAGCAAATAATAGAGCCTACAAGATTGGAGAATACGCTGGACCTCATCTTCACTAACAATGATGATCTGATACGAAATGTCATCATATCAAAAACGATATATTCAGATCACAACATAATAGAGGTCCAGACATGCATGAGGGGAGCCCCAGATCGACAAAATGTGATCAGTCGCGAGGGAGCCTTCTCCAATTTCAACTTCAATAACAAAAACATAAGGTGGGACCAAGTAAACCAAATCCTAAATGATATAAACTGGGAAGATAGCCTAAGCATCACGGATCCTAACCTATGTCTAGAACAAATTAACTCTGTGGCACTTGAGGTTTGCTCAAGGCAAATTCCCTTAAGGAAAAGGAGGAGAAGATGTAAACTAGAAAGAGAGAGGCGCTCCCTATACAGGCGAAGGCAAAGAATAACAGAGCGGCTACAAGAGGCCAATATATCTGAAATACGTAGGGAGGCACTGGTCAGAGAAATAGCAAACATTGAATTAAAACTAAAGGAATCTTACAGGAATCAAGAAACGCGGGAAGAACTAAAAGCCATAAATGAAATTGAAAGAAACCCAAAGTATTTCTTTTCTTATGCCAAAACAAAGTCGAGAACAACATCCAGTATTGGGCCCCTACTAAAACGAGATGGGTCTTACACAGATGACAGCAAGGAAATGAGTGAGTTACTAAAGTCCCAGTATGACTCAGTTTTTAGCGAGCCGCTAACCAGACTAAAAGTTGAAGACCTAAATGATTTTTTTATGAGAGTGCCACAGAACCTGGTAGACGCAAGCCTATCTGACATTACCCTGTCGCCACATGACTTTAAAAAGGCGTTAAATGACATGCCCATGCACTCCGCTCCAGGCCCCGACTCATGGAACTCAGTGTTCATCAAGAACTGCAAGGAGCCCCTATCACGTGCTTTTAACATCCTATGGAGAGGGAGCATGGACACTGGGGTCGTCCCGCAGTTACTAAAAACAACAGACATAGCCCCACTCCACAAAGGCGGCAGTAAAGCAATGGCAAAGAACTACAGACCAATAGCGCTAACGTCCCATATCATAAAAATCTTTGAAAGGGTTCTAAGAAGCAAGATCGCCACTCATCTAGATAACCATCAATTACACAACCCAGGGCAGCATGAGTTTAGAGCAGGTCGCTCCTGTTTGTCCCAACTACTGGACCACTATGACAAGGTCCTGGATGCTCTAGAGGACAAACAGAATGCAGATGTTATATACACAGACTTTGCAAAAGCCTTTGACAAGTGTGACCATGGTGTGATAGCACACAAAATGCGTGATAAAGGAATAACAGGAAAAGTTGGTAGATGGATCTATAATTTCCTAACAAGTAGAACACAAAGAGTAGTAGTCAACAGAGTAAAGTCTGAGGCAGCTAATGTGAAAAGCTCTGTTCCACAAGGCACAGTACTCGCTCCCATCCTGTTCCTCATCCTCATATCGGACATAGACAGGGATATAAGCCACAGTGCCGTGTCTTCCTTTGCAGATGACACCCGAATCTGTATGACAGTGTCCACCGTTGAAGACACTGCAAGACTCCAAGCAGACATAAACCAAATCTTTAAATGGGCTGCAGAAAACAATATGAAGTTCAATGATGAGAAATTTCAATTACTCAGATACGGAAAACGTGAGGAAATTAAAATCTCATCGGAGTACAAAACTAATTCCAACCACACAATAGAGCGAAAAACTAATGTCAAAGACCTGGGAGTGATCATGTCAGAGGATCTCACCTTCAAGGACCATAACACCGTAGCAATCGCATCTGCTAGAAAAATGACAGGATGGATAATGAGAACCTTCAAAACCAGGGATGCAAAGCCCATGTTGACACTTTACAAATCGCTTGTTCTATCTAGGCTGGAATATTGTGCACACTAACTGCACCTTTCAAGGCAGGTGAAATTGCTGACCTTGAAAATGTGCAGAGAACCTTCACGGCACGCATAACTGCGATAAACCACCTCAATTACTGGGAACGCTTGAAGTTTCTAAACCTGTACTCCCTATAACGCAGGCGGGAGAGATACATTGTTATATACACGTGGAAAATTCTCGAGGGATTAGTACCAAACTTACACACGAAAATCACTCCCTACGAAAGCAAAAGACTCGGCAGGCGATGTAACATCCCCCCAATGAAAAGCAGGGGTGCCACTAGTACGTTGAGGGACAACACAATAAGTGTCAGGGGCCCAAGATTGTTCAACTGCCTCCCAGCATACATAAGGGGGATTACCAACAAACCCCTGGCTGTCTTCAAGCAGGCACTGGACAGGCACCTAAAGTCGGTACCTGACCAGCCAGGCTGTGGTTCGTACGTCGGACTGTGTGCGGCCAGCAGTAACAGCCTGGTTGATCAGGCTCTGGTCCAACATGAGGCCTGGTCACAGACCGGGCCGCAGGGGCGTTGACCCCTGGAATTCTCTCCAGGTAAACTCCAGGTAACGGACCAGAATCTCTGACAAACTGTTACAAAACCAGAAACAGTCTAGTATTCTCTGGAGATGTCTATACTTTATGGATATCGCATTTTCTAACAAGCACGCTAAATCCCCACCAGTGCATATAGAAGCTGGTTATAGAAGCATACAAGATCTGTATTAAACACGTACCATTGAGGAAGCCCAGAAGACGGTCAGAGATAGAGAAAGAAGACTGGTTACCGAATTTCTTAAAAACACAAATATGTCTCAACAGAAGAAAGATAGCCTTAGCCGAGAGATTACTGAATCAAAGCAAAAACTTAGGATGTCATACATAACAGAAGAAGTACAAAGGGAACAAAAGGCCATAAAGGATATTGCAATAAACCCCAAATATTTCTATTCCTATGAAAAATCCAAGCTGAGAACTAACTGTAGAATTGAACCATTATTGAGAAGAGATTCGTAAACTGACGATGAATAGGAAATGAGTGAAATCCTAAAAGAACAGTATGAGTCGGAGAGTTTGGAGAGACCTGCTGGTAGTGCTACAGAGCCATCTGGGAGTGCTAGGAGAGACCTGCTGGTAGTGCTACAGAGCCATCTGGGAGTGCTAGGAGAGACCTGCTGGTAGTGCTACAGAGCCATCTGGGAGTGCTAGGAGAGACCTGCTGGTAGTGCTACAGAGCCATCTGGGAGTGCTAGGAGAAGCTTTCTGCTGGTAGCGTTGCTAAAGATTGAAGTGGTTGTGTTGATGGAGGTTGACTGTAGTGGGTATAGAAATTATGCTAGTGGTGCAGCTCTTCTTAACCGGGAAGGGGGGTGGAGGGGGTTGAAGCTCTCTTCCCTATTGGGGCGTGAGTAATTTCTAAGGGGAATGGGAGGGGGGGGGCAATTCGGAACAGTAAATAACGAATGGACTTCGACATGTGGTAGAACAGAAGTAGTGTAAAAATCTCACTAAATGTGTCCTCACATTATGTGGTGTGTATTTGCGAGTTGTTCCTTAAAAAAGACTCTTTTTGAATAGTTAAAATTAATAAAGTTATGAATGAAAATTAGTTTTTTCAATTTTCTTATTTAAATAAGGAGGACTTTTTTTTTTTAATTTTTACATTGAGACGTTTATATGAAGGAAGGAGAGAGGCGTGGAGATGAGGATCATGACCAACTGCGATATGGTGCCACCCACAATAGGTCTAGGGTGTGCTAGCTGAGCTCCTTTGTCCTTGATATTATCAGGGAGGCATATGCAAGTTCGTAAATGAAAACAATTAGTATACGAAACCAGCATTAGTTATAGGTAAAAGGACACATGTGCAACTAATGCTACATTTTTATTGTTTCAACAATAAAAATGTCACATTAGTTGGACATGTGTCGTTCTGCCTGAAATATTGATGGTAATTCAACCAACATTATTACAACATTAGTAATAGTTCGCCTTCAGGTTCTAAAGCAGCTGTCACTGTACCACCAGGCTTCCTCTCCACGGAGGACGACGTTATCCCTGGCAACTTTGGGCTGCTGGACCAGGTCCTGGCACTGCAGTGGGTGCAAAGGAACATCCACCACTTTGGTGGTGATCCACAGAAGGTCACCATCTTCGGAGAGAGCGCCGGCGCTGCTTCCGTCAGCTACCACTTACTGTCGCCCAAGTCCCGAGGTCAGTGGCAGCTTCGTGGCTTGTTTATACACACAAACACACACACAGACACACCAAAAAGCATTATCCACAATACTTCATTATAATAAAACCCTCTTCCCCGCCTTCCTAAAAATTCATAGAAGCCTTGGCCCCATTCATCCTTTAGAGCCTTGGTGCTGGTGAGATGCTTTTGATCGTAGGTTTTAAAGCTGTGCTTTTTTTTTTTTTTTTTTTTTTTTTTTAGAAATCAGCCTTGATTAATTCCTATTTTCCATTGGGTGGCCCGGTGGCCTGGTGGCTTGAGCTCTCGCTTCACACACGGAGGGCCCGGGTTCGATTCCCGGCGGGTGGAAACATTTCGACGTGTTTCCTTACACCTGTTGTCATGTTCACCTAGCAACAAATTGGTACCTGGGTTGTTAGTCGACTGGTGTGGGTCGCATCCTGGGGGACAAGATTAAGGACCCCAATGGAAATAAGACAGACAGTCCTCGATGACGCACTGACTTTCTTGGGTTATCCTGGGTGGCTAACCCTCCGGGGTTAAAAATCCGAAGAAATCTTATCTTATCTTAACTTAACTGAATAACCCTGAAGGGTTAAACTACCTAAAATCATACCTTAGCAACAGAAACCAATATGTGTACACTAATGGAGCTAGCTCCACCGCGCAAACTATTACCGTAGGGGTCCCACAGGGAAGTGTTCTTGGCCCACTACTCTTTCTCATTTACATTAACGACCTACCAAATGCATCTCAACTGCTCAAACCCATACTTTTTGCAGATGACACTACATACGTTATCTCTCACCCAAGCCCAGACACACTAGCCAACACTGCAAATACTGAATTGCAGAAAATATCTACCTGGATGATGACCAACAAACTTACTCTCAATATTGATAAAACCTATTTTATCCAGTTTGGGAACAGAGCTACAAACGCACCACTTAACATAATGATAAACGGGTCCCCTATCGCAAAACTCACAGAGGGAAAATTCTTAGGAATACATCTTGACAGTGGCCTCAAATTTCAGACACACATACAACAAATCTCCAAGAAAGTCTCAAAGACCGTGGGAATACTATCCAAGATACGGTACTATGTTCCACAACCAGCTCTCCTTACCCTATATCACTCACTCATTTACCCCTACCTCACCTATGGAATCTGCGCATGGGGCTCTACATCAATAACTCATCTCAGACCACTAATAACACAACAAAAGGCAGCAGTTAGAATGATAACAAATTCTCACTCCAGGCAACATACTCCACCAATATTCAAAAACCTAAACTTACTCACCATACAAGACATCCATACTTTTTACTGTGCCTATTACATACATAGAACACTCTATGCAGATATTAACCCACCACTCAAACTTCTCCTTACTAATTTTAACAGGACACATGACCATAACACTAGACACAGATCACTCCTCGATGTTCCCGTGTCCACCTAACACTATGTAAAAACTCAATGCACATAAAAGGCACGAAAATTTGGAATTCATTACCTGTCATTGCCAAAGAAACCCTACCTGTACCCCAATTCAAAACGATGCTAAAAACCACCTTCTCACCCAAAGATAATTGCTCCATATCAACCATTCCCAGCAAAGTAGAATAATCACTTAACGTAAAACCTGACTTTAAAGTCAATGTAATGTATGAATGAACGATTGAATTAATGTAAAACCTGTTATGAATAATACTTACTTAGCTAATTATTCCCACAACACTTATATTATAATGACCACGTAAACTAACTGCAATGCAATTAATCGTTTTAAATTGTTATCTCACTCAATTAGTTGCATTGCTGCAATAAATTACTACAATTAATTGATATGTTCAACTTATATTCAAACTTTAAAACTTAGATAAGCAACTTTACTTATTTTATAAATTATCAACCATAACTTTTTATTATTTTATTATTACTATTGCTTTAATTTGTTTAATCTGATTTAATTAATTTTATAATGAAGACAAAAGTACAAAACTATGTTCAAATTTTCATAGCTTAAATACTCACCTTTACTCATTGTATACTATCTACAAAAATTCTTACAATCTAGTTTTAAGTTAATTTTAAGTCTGCCCAAAATGCCCTGCATACTAGGGGCTTTTGGCATGTACACCTCATGTAATCTCAATAACCAAATGTAATTCTTTGTATCATGTCCAAATAAAAATTATTATTATTATTATTATTATTATTACCCAAAGCTACCCAAGAATTCACTCCCGCACCCACGACACCAATCAAACCCATTCTCCTTTGTATTGGACTGAGATCTGTTTGTGACAAACAGATCTCAGTCACAAACAGATATGAGATGTGTTTGTGACTTGATAAAGCCCAACAAACGAAAACGACTTCTGGAAGAAAATGCAGAGAAACTGTTATTCTTGAAGAAAAACCTTCCAATCATAAACTTTAAGTATTAAGCAAATGTCAATTGATTATGTAATAAAAGTATTATGTATTAAAAGTATTATGTAATGAAAGTATTTGCCATGTGGTAAAAAACAAAAATCAGGTGTTTTATGACTGTCCTGCAAAATCCGGATCCGCATCCGCTCGGATGTCAAGATGTGACATCCGTAATCCGCATCCGCATCCGCATTTTACTGTAAGCAGATATCCGCATCCGCATCCGCATCCGTATTTTACTGTAAGCAGATATCCGCATCCGCAAAATAAGCAAGTAAGACATCCGTATACACATCCGCATACCGGATATCTAAATTTTTCACATCCGATACATCCCTAATATATATATATATATATATATATATATATATATATATATATATATATATATATATATATATATATATATATATATATATATATATATATATATATATATATATATATATATATATATATATATATATATATATATATATATATATATATATATATATATATATATATATATATATATATATATATATATATACATATATATTTTATATTTCGTCTGTGATTTCTCTCTCCTTGCCGTGTTTACTAATCGCTCCCTGGCTTGACAGGTGTTTCACAGCTTCCCTCTGGTGAATTTTGGACCGCGGGTGGACGGGGACTTCCTGGTAGAGGAGCCGGCGAAGACACTGAAGGATCACAGGCAAAGCAATGTACCTGTCATCATTGGAGTGACAACCGATGAAGCAGCCATATTCTCCTTAGGTCAGAGAGAGAGAGAGAGAGAGAGAGAGAGAGAGAGAGAGAGAGAGAGAGAGAGAGAGAGAGAGAGAGAGAGAGAGAGAGAGAGAGTGAGGTAGAGAGAACGTACGAATTAACTAACTTTGCCTTAGTTCCTGAAAGGTCAGTCTCCTGGTCACTGTTCTTCCAAGTGTTCTGATGCTAAATCAAGAGATGATCTCTACTTCAGCATCCATGCTGACCTTGAAGATGAAGGTTGCTGCTAAGTTTGTTATGATCGTCAGTGTGTATAATGTGCTCTCCTGCTCTCAAACACTTTTATCATCATTCTTATTTTATTATGTTTGTTTCAGTTTTTTATATTATTTTTTTAAAGTTCGTTAGGTGAGATTAGATTAAGTTAACGTTATTTAATTAAATTTATAAAGTTATAAATGTTACATGGTTAAATTAAATACAGGCGAGACTGTATTTTGATGCGAGAACAGAGGACGTATAAGGACCACTAAAACAGTTTACATTATAGGGTCTTAGTCACTTGACCAACTGTCTTAAATCACAGTGAAGTTTCCTACATCAGCTTAGGCGGACACCTTGCACAGAAACTTCCCATTTATACTTTTTCGTGAGCAATAAAATTGCACCATTTTCTTCCTTTACCATAAGAAACATGGAAACGTTGGGCAAGTTTCCTTACACCTGCTGCCCGTGTTCACCTAGCAGTGTTGGTCGTCTGTTGTGGGTCGCATCCTGGGGGATGGTAGTACGCCGTAGATAGAGCTGGGCTTTTAAATGAGCTGAGGTACGATAACAGCTCTTAGCTTGTAAAATTGATCTGTGTAAAAAAATCTGACCTGATCTCTACAGAAATGTCTGAGAATAAGACGGTTCTTGCCAGCCTGAACGAGAAGTTCTCAGAGGCCGCTGTGGCCATCCTGGAGATCGGAGCACAGGAAGACAACCCGGTTTACTTAGCCACCAAGATCTTCCAACACTATGTGGGGGGAGTTAACCCAGGAGTGGACTACACTGAACAGTTCAACCAGGTGATTGATGATTGAAACTTGATTAGTTACAAGTTAGCAATGCAGAGAGGAGAATTGTGATTTCAGTTAATTGGCTTTATGTGAGGTGTTATTTAATTTTCAACGATTTCAGAGGAGTTGGAATTAATACCAAACATGTTCCAGGTGAGTTGTGAGTGATAGCTGACTACCTGGTGATTTGATTGAAGCTGAACTGTGAAACTGATTTGTGAATCAAACTTGATTGGTTTCATGTGAATGATTCTAAACTTAATTGGTTCAAGAGACTCATGGTTGATGTACAATGATTGCTACAGGTGAATGGTTCTTATTTTAAGCATATTCACGGGTGATTTGCATTCGTGAATATGTTAGGGTCTTGATGCAGTTCTGTGAACCTTGACTCAATGGATGTAGATATACCGAGAGTAACATCAGTCTTTTCCTAATAGTACACTCTTGTCTAAATGATCATATACAATAATTTAAACAAGATGTGAAAACATGGTGTAGAAAATGTTAGGATGTTCCTTGCAACCAAAGGTCGGCCTGACGACACGGGAGGACAGGAGGGTCAGGGAAGACATGATAACGACATATATAATAATGCGAGGAATTGACAAGGTAGACAAAGACAGGATGTTCCAGAGATGGGGTCAAAATTAGAAGTTGAAGACTCCTATGAGTCAAAGGGATGTTAGGAAGTACTTCTTCAGTCATAGAGTTGTCAGGAAGTGGAATAGCCTAGAAAGTGACGTAGTGTAGGCAGGAACCATACATAGTTTTAAAACGAGGTTTGATAAAGCTCATGGAGCAGGGAGAGAGAGGACCTAGTAGCAATAAGTGAAGAGGAGAGGCCAGGAGCTATGACTTGACCCCTGCAACCACAAATAGGTGAGTACATACACACACACACTTTATCACATTTTTAAAGGGAATATTTTAGACACAGCTGTCACATTTTTTACATTTTATAGAAGGAATCTTGTAGACACAGCTGACGGCTGTGTCTACAAGATTCCCTTTAAGAAAATGTAATAACGTTTACTACGGTCAAACTGGTAAAAGTCTTGAACTAAGATTACAACAACATAAATATAGCATTAGAAGTGGACAATAGTCTAATGCTCTGTTTATTCATGCGAGAGATTTTAACGATCCTATTGATTTTCAAAAGGCCGAGAAAGTTGTATCAAGCAGGTCCATGGTTGAGAAAAATATAATAGAATCAAGTTTCATAAAAAATAGTTTCGAAATTTATATGAATATTGCTTTAGGAATAAATTAGATTCATATATAACTAAAATTTGGGAAGATTATAAGATATATTCGACAAGTTAAAATCTTTAAGCAACGTTCTTCTTGCCGAATAAGGCAAGCGAAAAATTATGCATGAAGTAATTTCTCAAAAATCATTCTGAACCTAACGAAAAAAATATATTTAATTAATTTTGTTTATTAAATTATTGTAAACTTATCTAAAATATATTTAGTTGGATTAGGCTAAATTAAATTGCGCTTGTTATAATAAGGTTAGGTAAGATTTCTAAGGTTCTTCTGGTACAAAATTATTAACTTTTACATTAACATTAATTAATAAAAAAATATATCTTTAAACGTATAAGAGAAAGTTTTAGAAAGAACTTAATTTTAAATGAGTTCTTGCTAATTGACCAGTTTTACCTATTCGGCACGATATATATATATATATATATATATATATATATATTATATATATATATATATATATATATATATATATATATATATATATTTATTATCAGGTACATCTTGCTACTTCAACTAATATTTAGGTCAACTACCTTCACCTCATTACAGTTGCAGTAACAGCCTTCACCTTGTTACAGCATTCACACACACACACAGTGGTAATGCTTTATTTACAGTGAGCAAAGTCAGGGTATTTTTCCAGAATGGTGGGTAATATACCACTGTGAATAAAATACTTTGAAGCTTCTTAAACATTTCTGAGTGAGTTGTCTCTGAATTTATTAATTTTATCGCATTCCAGTACATAATGACGCAGGGTGTGACAATAGTCCATCTGGCAAAGTTTTCATTTCGTTCGGTCTTATCTGGTGGTGGTGATTTACCTGCCAGAGATACTGGTAACCCAGCTGGAGCCGGGTGGTAGTAACATCCAAGAGTCTGCTTATTTTGTTGGATGCAGACATGTGGCTCCTCCTGCATGATAGGGTGATGACAGATGGACTGACTGGTGTCAATCTCCCCCACTCTTAGGTTAAAGAAGTTCAGTCGAAGTTCTTTTTGTATTGTTCTCAAACTGCTGACTGACAACCCAAGATTGTAATCTATTCCCTCTTTAAATGCCAATTCATCAGTTCTATCATGCATCATTCCATCTCATGCAATGTGAGGTGGAATTCACAGAAGGTGCACTCCTACACGACTGTTCACAATTCTACCATACCTGTGTCTGGCTTCTGACACAAGCATGCCACATCTGAGAGCATTTATGGATGACAGAGAATCAGTTACAATTAGAGTGTCAACCTTAGATACATTGACGCATTTGAGTGCAAGGAGTATGGCAAACAGTTCTGTTTGAAAGCCTGCTCCAATTTCTTTATGAGAACCATCACTCTGTATGACACCAGCTGCACCAGAGGATTGGTGAAAACAATAACATAAATAACTTTCAGTAACACACTTCATCTTGTTACAGATGATGAGTGACCGTCTCTTCAAGGTAGGTGCTCACCACACCTCGAGGTTACACTCCCAGGTGGCTACCACCTACACCTACGAGTTCAACTACCGCGGCCAGTTTAGCCTCCTTAACATCCTTCCTTGGATTAAAACCGAAAATAAACATTGTAAATCCATTTTCTCATTTTCTAAATGTCTCATTCAATAAAATAAGGAAATTTATAAAAAAAATTGATTACTTAAATATTTTTTCTAAAGCTAAGGATTTAAGTAAAACTTTAAAATTTTCACTAAAATATTTTTTTGTACATAAAACTTTAAATTTTTCCCTAAAACTTTAACCTGAAGCTTTATAAAAAATCGATAAACTAAAAATTTAATTAAAAAAATTTAAATTTTCACTAACATTATTTTTTTTTGTGTGTAATGTAACACCCAGCCTGACCTTGCTAAAATTTTCATCATTTAACCTATCTTAATTAACCTAACCTATCTCAGAAATTTCGTGATTTCAATAATTCCTTAGATATGGGAAAAATGGTAATAGGGATTAGGGGGGGAGGAGATAGGAGGACAGGGAAGATTGGAGGAAGGAGGGGAGAAGGGAAGACAGACTTGTTCAGGTATTAGGAAACTTGTCCAGGTATTAGGAGACTTGTCCACGTATTATAAGAATTGTTCAGGTATTAGTAGACTTGTCCAGGTATTATGAGACTTGTCCAGGTATTAGGAGACTTGTCCAGGTATTAGGAGACTTGTCCAAGTATTAGGAGACTTGTCCAGGTATTAAGAGACTTGTCCAGGTATTAAGAGACTTGTCCAGGTATTAGGAGACTTGTCATGGTATTAGGAGACTTGTCCAGGTATTAGGAGACTTGTTCAGGTATTATGAGACTTGTCCAGTTATTATGAGACTTGTCCAGGTATTATAAGAATTGTTCAGGTATTAGTGAACTTGTCCAGGTATTAGGAGACTTGTCCAGATAATAGAAGACTTGTCCAGGTATTAGGAGACTTGTCAGGGTATTAGGAGACTTGTCAGGATATTAGGAGACTTATCCAGGTATTAGGAGACTTGTTCAGGTATTAGGAGACTTGTTCAGGTATTATGAGACTTGTCCAGGTATTAGGAGACCTGTCCAGGTATTATAAGAATTGTTCAGGTATTAGGAGACTTTTCCAGGTATTAGGAGACTTGTCCAGATATTAGAAGACTTGTCCAGGTATTAGGAGACTCGTCAGAGTATTAGGAGACTTGTCCAGTTATTAGGAGACTTGTTCAGGTATTATGAGACACTTGTCCAGGTATTATGAGACTTGTCCAGGTATTATGAGACTTGTCCAGGTATTAGGAGACTTGTCCAGGTATTAGGAGACTTGTCAGGTATTAGGAGACTTGTATTATAAGAATTGTTCAAGTATTAGTAGACTTGTCCAGGTATTAGGAGAATTGTTCAGGTATTAATAGACTTGTTCAGGTATTAGGAGACTTGTCCAGGTATTAGGAGACTTGTCTGGGTATTAGAAGACTTGTCCAGGTATTAGGAGACTTGTTCAGGTATTATGAGACTTGTCCGGGTATTAAGAGACTTGTCCAGGTATTAGGAGACTTGTCAGGGTATTAGGAGACTTGTCCAGGTATTAGGAGACTTGTCAGGGTATTAGGAGACTTGTATTATAAGAATTGTTCAAGTTTTAGTAGACTTGTCCAGGTATTAGGAGAATTGTTCAGGTATTAATAGACTTGTTCAGGTATTAAGAGACTCGTTCAGGTATTATGAGACTTGTCCAGGTATTAGAAGACTTGTCCAGGTATTAGGAGACTTGTCCAAGGGTAATAGGGAATAGGGGGATAGGAGGACAGGAAATATTGGAGGAAGGGGGAGAAGGGAAGACAGACTTATCCAGGTATTAGGAGACTTTTCCAGGTATTAGGAGACTTGTCCAGGTATTAGGAGAATTGTTCAGGTATTAATAGACTTGTTCAGGTATTAAGAGACTCGTTCAGGTATTATGAGACTTGTCCAGGTATTAGCAGACTTGTCCAGTTATAATAAGAATTGTTCAAGTATTAGCAGACTTGTCCAGGTATTATAAGAATTGTTCAGGTATTAGTAGACTTGTCCAGGTATTAGGAGACTTGTCCAGGTATTAGGAGACTTGTTCAGGTATTAGGAGACTTGTCTATTTATTAGAAGACTTGTCAGGTATTAGGAGACTTGTCCAGGTATTAGGAGACTTGTCCAGGCATTAGGAGACTTGTCTAGGTATTAGGAGACTTATTCAGGTATTAAGAGTCTTGTCCAGGTATTAGAAGACTTGTCCATGTATTATGAGACTTGTTCAGGTATTATGAGACTTGTTCAGGTATTATGAGACTTGTCCAGGTATTGGGAGACTTGTCTGGGTATTATAAGAATTGTTTAGGAGACTTGTCCAGATCTTAGGAGACTTGTCCAGGTCTTAGGAGACTTGTCCAGGTATTAGGGGACTTGTCCAGGTATTAGGAGACTTGTCCAGGTATTAGGGGACTTGTCCAGGTATTAGGAGATTTGTCCAGGTATTAGGAGACTTGTCCATGTATTAGGAGAGTCCGGCCTCGTCTAGAGATCGATGATTGCCTTCACTATGGAGTCTGAGGATGACGTGAAGGAAGTGCCGTATCCATGGTAACATCCTACTGCTGTCATCACAGTCCTGGACAGTGCTATATGACCCTTTCATGTTTTCTTCTTGATTTGATTATATTATTAATATTATTTGCTGTCTTGGAGACCTGACACAGACAGAGTAGCAACTCAACTCTCAGCTGTTGCATATTAACGATCCTGTGTCAATCATGGTAACCTAGGCTGACTTCAAAAGAAAGTTTGCATCTCTTTGGTCGAGAGAATTTTAATCTTTCCCAATAAATTATATCAGGAATTACTTCCCTACTGGCAACGCACTCAACTCACACAGTGAGTGTCAGGGGTTCAGTCCCCGGCAAGGGTGGAAACGTTGGGCATGTAAACTGTTGTGGGTGGCATCCTGGGGGTAGTACATTTTAGTGCTGGGGCTCTGAAATGAGCTGAGGTAGAATAACAGCTCTTAGCCTGCAAAACTGATCTTTGTAAAAGAAGACTGTTGAGTGCTTTCGCCTCTCGGGTTGACCAGATGCGGCCACGTAGCTTATTTCTACTAAAAGGCTCCTAATAAAATCTTAGACTCATTATCTTTATAAATAATATTATGGCTAAATTAGAAACAAGTAATTTATATTAGTAACAATGATATAAATAAACATAATTCCACCTAGCTACATCGACCAGTAAAAGCTTCTGCAGATTGTCTCTGTCGACGCTCTTGAAACATTGACAGGCGATTGTGGGGCTGTATTGGTTGTTTAGAGGTTATGTATCTGGTGGTAAGTGACCATGGTAATGTTTCAGCCTAAATTCCAGCAGGTACCGTCATTGTAGCAATAAATAAATTTGCCTTTAAAATGGGTTAGACAAGTGGATGAGTAGCAATGGCTAGGCGTGAGTGGGACCTTCCTAGCATGGACCAGCACGTCTACTGCAGGGTTCTTCTCTTCTGTGCCAGGGGTGAGTCACGGTGACGACCTGCTATACTTGTTCAGCGGTGGCGGAATATGGAGTGCTCTCAATTTCTCCAACCCAGACGACCTGCGCGTGCGCGATCTGTTCACCCAACTCTGGTTTAACTTCGCTGCCACAGGGTAAGTCACATTGTCTGTAATAGTCTGTCATTGGGTAAGCCATGGTGTCTGTAATAGTCTGTCACAGGGTAAGTCACAGTGTTTGTAATAGTCTGTCATTGGGTAAGTCACGGTGTCTGTAATAGTCTGTCATTGGGTAAGTCACAGTACTCACCTAATTGTACTCACCTAATTGTGGTTGCAGGGGTCGAGACTCAGCTCCTGGCCCCGCCTCTTCGCTGTCCGCTACTGGGTCTCTGCTCTCCCTGCTCCATGAGCTTTATCATACCTCGTCTTAAAACTATGTATGGTTCCTGTCTCCACTATATCTTTCTCTAGACTATTCCACTTCCTGACTACTCTGTGGCTGAAGAAATGCTTCCTAACATCCCTTTGACTCATCTGAGTCTTCAGCTTCCAGTTGTGTCCCCTTGTTTCTGTGTTCCCTCTCTGGAACATGCTGTCACTGTCTACCTTGTCGATTCCCCGCAGTATTTTGTATGTCGTTATCATGTCTCCTCTGACCCTTCTTTCCTCCAGTGTTGTTAGTCCTATTTCCCTCAACCTTTCTTCATAGGACAGACCCCTGAGTTGTGGAACTAACCTTGTCGCAAACCTTTGCACTTTCTGTAATAGTCTGTCACTGGGTAAGTCAGTGTCCGTATTAGTCTGTCACTGGTTAAGTCAATATCTTTCATGGGGTAAGTCAGTGTCTGTCAAGGAAGCTTCCTCCAGTTACACGAAAACATGTAAACTTCTCTGGTAAGGTAGAATAAGGTGTAGACCTGGGTTAGGTGACCTGGGATGCAACATAGGTAAGGTCACGTGCGGTAAGGTTACTAGGAAATTCTAGGTGAGAGGTTTTATGAGTGTGAGTACGTTAGTTTTGCTCTCATAATATCATAGGTCATGATGATTAATTAGACATATGTGCAACACTTGGGTATCTTTATTGTGGAAACGATTCGCCACACAGTGGCTTCATCAGTCCAGTGCAAAGAAGAATAGTGAAGATCATAAGAAGATTGAGGTAATCATTCCCTTAGCCTGAAGCCACTGTGTGGCGATATGTTGTCACAGTGAAGATATTAAAGTGTCTAATTTATAAACTTGTCGGTTCTCCGAACTATTTATCTACATCGTTGGTCATGTATTATCATATGGGCTTTGTCCCGGAAGATATGCGTTCTTATCCCTATATACCACTAACACGAGTGTCCTCAGTCCATGAACAACACCTATCATTCTCGACACACACAGCATGAGTGTCTATGCACCTAACTCATGCTACCTATGTGGAGAATGATGGCATAGTATATAACCTATTTAGCTGTTACTGTACCATAAGTGGACAGGTACACAAGATTAAGTGATAGCATAGATAGTGGGGTTGAAGGATATTCGAAAAAGAAAATTTGGATCATAGAAATATTGTCGGAAAGGCATAGAAGATACCCAAATAAGAGATGTTAATCTATTGATAATGATAAATGATAATGATAATTTTATTTCCTTGTAAAGCTTACAATGTTTGGTTTGCATTACATTTATATTGCATTACGATTACAAAGATGGCCACTAGCATGCCTAGGCATTACGGGCAGATTAATACTATTTCTTACTCAATAATGATTTAGGTTATGGAGCAGTACATTTGAACATACATTTTTAGATTTACAATATTGAGGTAGATTTGGACATATATTTTTAGATTTACAATTTTGAGGTAGTACGAGTTATACAATAATAATACAAATGATAAATTCAGTAATGGGATTCGATTTGTGTGTAGCGTCTGGAAGGGTGTTTTAGGTGGACTTAAGACTAACTTAAGATTTAATAGGCTATAGCTATATTAGGAATTTTATGTTTAAAGTCATTTGGGTGGGTGTAAGTGTAAATTAATGGGAATTACAGATAACGAGAGTAGGACATATCGTTTAGGATGTGTTCACGAGACAAAAAAGAAAATTAGGTGATTATCATTCGTTTAGCTAATAATGAGGTGTGTTAGGGAGATAAAATGTTTTTTAACAGTAGTTTTGAAAGTGGTGATTGAGTCTGCAGTTCTAGAGTTTTCAGGCAGGGAGTTCCAGATTTTAGGCCCTTTTATGTGCATCGAATTTTTGTTGAGGTTTAGCCGGACACGAAAACCGAGGGTCCACTAACGATTATTTCGTCATGTGTCAAGGCGGGGTAGCAATAGTAAAGGCTTCAGAGGCTCCTTTATTAAGAGATCGTGGGGTACACACAGGCAGTGTGTTTGTGCCCATGGCCCGGGAAGGCCATACCCTTGAGGGAAGAGAGGAGTAGTAGGCCTGTTGACTGAGTGATGCCTGGACGAGAAGTGAGAAAGGAACATGGTCTGGCAGACTGAAGTAGGTATGGGCCTATAGGTGGCAGCACGACGAGCATGGCACGAAATATGAACTCAGCTATGCAGACAGTACAGGCTGTCTACGCACCCATGGTCGACCCTGTCCATGACTGGCAGTAAAAAAAAAACTCTGTCTCTCTCTCACAGGAAAAGGGCACAGAACACAAAATAATATATATATATATATATATATATATATATATATATATATATATATATATATATATATATATATATATATATATATAGTAAGGAGAGAAAAGTTAGCATATGAGAGGTTTTTACAAAGTAC